>PVIH01000908.1:0-23042 GCA_004025045.1 Sigmodon hispidus
GAGGAAAAGGTCGTATGATTATATTAATGTATATTAATGTGTGATCATATTAATGTGTGATTAATGTGCTTGATGTGGATTGTGTATTCTGAATAAGCATCAGTAAAAGGTTATTGAACCGCCATTGAGTGTCTAGGCTTTCTGTCCGATTCGTCTCCAGCTGACCACTGGGGAAATGCCCGGGATTCTGCTCGTGACAAGGACCCATATATTCTACACAATACGAGAGGCAGAATTTCACACCAGGTGTGTGCTCATGTCTCCTTTGCATTTTCACCATATGAATGAAATTACATCTGAGGTAAGTGGAAACATGAGTGTGTGGCCTGCAGGTGGGCCCTGTGGATTTTGTTGGAACATCCAGACACCAGTCACTATTTCCATCCATTGCCCTGAGACGCAGCCCAGTCCGTGTCCTCATTGCTCACAACAGCTCCCTGCCGCAAATGATGCTTCCCGGCAGCCCCTGCTTTCCTGTGCAAGTGCTTGGTGGCGCAGGCACACAATTTCGTTGGACTTTGCTACAGCACTCCCTGGTGGCCAAATGTTTTATTTTGTTTATTATTTTTTTCCACAGGGAAATTGAACGTTCAGAACATTTTAACATGGAGCCACTTTGGAGTCAGTGTTTGTCTTGTTTGTGATGATCCCTTGTTATGTTACATAAAATTTACTACAATCCTGGAGGGTTTTCTCTCTTTTTCTGTGTCTTTACTGTTTTTATGTGTTTGAAACAAGTTGCTACCTTGTAGTCCTGCATGGTCTGGAACCCAGAACCAGCAGATGTGGTTTCAGACACATGCCAGTACATCAGGCTCCCAGATTCCTTTCAGTGCTGTTTACCTTCTTTTACCTCTTGCCAACTCCTGCCTTTAGTGTGTGTGTGTGTGTGTGTGTGTGTGTGTGTGAGAGAGAGAGAGAGAGAGAGAGAGAGAGAGAGAGAGAGAGAGAGAGAATGTCACTCCAATCCTCGAAAAAGGGAAAATTGATGCCATTCCTGGGCTCAAACTACATTTTGATGTTAATTTTATAATGACTTTTTAATGTGCATGAAAACCCCCAGAAAGTTGTAGAGTTCAATTCACACTAAGTAACACTTACGAGGGGCTGGAGAGATGGCTCAGCAGTTAAGAGCACTGACTCCTCTCCCAGAGGACCGGGGTTCAATTCCCAGCACCCACATGGCAGCTCACAACTGTCTGTAGTTCCAGTTCCCAGTTCCAGGCAAACATCAAGGCAAATAAATAAAAGTTAAAAAAAAAAAAAGTAACCCTTATGACTGTCTCAGTGGGACAGAAAACAGTCACTGAGCTCAGGTAGAAAGGCAATGAAGCCTAACATACACTGTTAGAAGAACACTCTTTTTTTCCTCATCAAACATTGATAAGGCACCTGAAGTTAGTGCATACTGAGGTTTTAGAGAGTGTTCAGTGAGGAGCAGAGAGGCATATATAAATGTCACAGCAGATGAGCATCTGTAAACTTAGATTCTCTTGACATTAACAGTAACACAAACTGTTTTAACCCATGGCATTTGTGAAGATACACTGTGATATATGCACATCATATGAAGAAAAAGATTAATTACTATTAATTATAGAATAATTAAATTGCTTTTTATGACATCTTAAAAGCGTATTTTATGCTATCAAGTGTTTGTTTTTAGTTTGCAGTGCTGGGTTCCATCTGGGTCTTGCAATGCTGGGTACGTGCTTCCCTTCTCATCCAGACGCCCTTCCTCTCCTAACATCTTTCAGATGAGACCTCAGAACTTCCATGTATCCTACTGACTTCGAAGTAATGACATAAGCGGTTGATATATCTCTGCTCCTTGCCCCTCTTCTCCAAAAAAAGGTAGAAAGAAAGTTTACAGTGGCATGTCTTTCCTAGACAGATCTCCAAGCACCTGGGTGTGAATCAATCACCACCCTGTTCCTTGGAAAAGCATTACTTGAAGCCTTTGTGGAGGGACACCAAGTCTTAAGAACAGACAGTCTCATGGGGTCACCAATGTTTGAGCCTGCAATGGTTTGGGCTACACTCTGCTACCTTCACTCTAGTGGAGGTTCTCCTATGCTTGCATCTGCTGGTGACTCTAGACATTTGCATATGATTAATTTACATCTTCTATTTGCCACTATTGAACATGTGAGGCTGTTACAATCAATTTAGCGGTTAATAATTAACACTAAGAACTGTTTATCACTTAGAAACACCAGGATCCACCCTTTTAGTTACGATCTGTAATTCTTATAAACTGCTTGGTTTGTGTAAGCCTTGTTTATTTTCACTCAGAAGCCCTGTGATTTTGTTAATTTGACACATCAGATGCAGAACTACCCACCTCAGTAAAATAGTAAAATACAGAGCCAGCATCTGAATCACCTTGGTGAAGAGAGCATAGGCAGACAAAGACCTATCTGCCAATGACATTGGCCATCCCAGCCCTGGGGGGAGCTTGGACTGGAACAGAATTTTTATTTTTACATTCAAGTAAATTTCTAAGGTGGAAAGGGAATATTTTCCAGTGTCTTGGTAATAAGGAAATGGCAAGGGGTTATATTGTATTCCCCACATTTCCATACGTTCTCTAGGTCTGTAAAGCCAGGTTCCCCATTAATCACAGGTGAACAAATGTTCCAGTGCAAGCTGTCCACACAGTGTGAGTCTCAGAGCTGGCACAGTGAGCTCAGCTGTGTGCATGAGAGGCTTGACAGTAGACTAAATGTGATGTTAATTTCTATCAGGTAACAAGCAACTGAGCTGAGGCCAGCCAGGCCCAGCATGGCTGTTCGAGCAATAGACTCCTCACAACTCCCTATTCTGCTGTCCTTAGCAAGTCTTCACAGAGCTGCTAAGAACCTTCTAGTCATGTTCCCATCGTAGACAGTAAAAGAAGGAAGCAGCTTGTGCTATCCAAGTTTTCCTGAGAAAAAGCACAACTTCTCTGGAGGCTTCACTGAGTGAGAGATAAAATTTTCTTTTATATTTCAGTGGGTAAAACTGTCTACATGACTTTGAAGGGAGCCTAGTGAGTCTTTAAAGGACACACTCCTTCCTTAAACCACATCAGATCTATAGTAAAAGCAAAGAAAGGTCTTTGGAAATTGAGTAAGCCGCTAGTCGCTGGGACAGAGAAAATAACACAAATGGATGACCTCATGTTGGTCACCAGAAGACACACAGATGGTTCTCTCTGTTGGTAACTTTGCATCACTGTGCCAAACTGCCTTGCAGAAACAACTGAAGGTAGGAAAATTTCATTTCGGTTCCTGGTTTGGGGGATGTTAGCCCACCAGAGTATGGAAAGCATGGTATAGCTGCCCCACCAGTGCTAGAGGCAGTGAGGCAGTTCAGGAAACAGAGGAGGGTCTTGGAGCCACAAATCAGAATAACTCTCAAAGGCCTGTCCCTGGTGATCCACTTCTGCCCCATCCCCCAAAGGGTCCTCATCCCCCTACAGCAGTACGACCAACTGGGAAACAATCATTCAAAATATGACTCTGTAGAAAACATTCTACGTCCACTATAAGACCAAGAGAGAACCAAAACCAATTCACACCATTGTGGTAGTTTGAATGAGAGTACCCCAATAGGCACATATATTTGAATACGTGGTCTCCAGTTTGTGGAACTGTTTGGGAAGGACTAAAAGGTGTGGCCTTGCTGGAGGAGGTGTGCCTTTGAGGCAGGCTTTGAGGTATGAGAAGATCATGCTGTTACTAATGAGCTCACTCTTCACACTGGTAGATCAGTTCTAAACTCTCAGCTCCTGCTCCTCTGCCATGCCTGCTGCTGCCATGTTACCCACTTTGATGATCATGGGCTCTAACCCTCTGGAACCATGAGCCCCAATAAGTGTGTGTTTTTATGAACTGTCTTGGTCATGATGTCTTTCACCTCAGTTGAAAAGTACCTAGGACCCCAGTAGAATCAAATAGGAGGTGTTTCCTCATGAGGGAAATAGCAACTCCATCAGATGCCAGCACCACTGACCCACCCATCAACAGAGCCTCTAGATACCAGCTCTGCCTCCCCCAGAGCCTGGTCCTTAACCCAGACCACAACACCTCCTCCTCCATCTTCTTTTATTTTTATCTCCTCTGGCTCAATTTACAAATCTTTGACCTATATACAAGAATATGTCCTTTCTAAGCCTGGGATTGCAAAGCCCAGAATCAAGAACGGTCTTATTTCTTTATCATCCTGCAATTCCCAAGTCACCTTTCTCTAAGCAAATAAATGTCCACACAATGCCATGCTCACTGAATGGGAAATAATATATAAGGAAGTACAAGGAACTAAAAAAATAACCCCCTAATTCCAGGCCAGCAAGGAAACCTCAGGTCCAGAACTCCTCATGAACACCACAGTTTGTTGGAATCCTCATCTACAAGTCCAATCCTATTCCCTAACCCTCTCATCACCTAGTGAAGGCAGCAGCTCCCTGAGACCCAGAGTCCTACAGCCCCTATTGGATCAAGAGCTCATATTGGACCAAGATTAGATGCATGAGACACAGAAACAGCTACGTCCTATTGAACCATGACCAGCTCACAGAAACAGAATACTCTACCTCCAAGTGCACCAAGAGCTCAGATTGGACAAAGAGAGGCTTCCTGAGGCACAGACACATCCAGAGCAGATTGTACCAAGAACAGCTCTCTGAGATACAGACAAATCCTACATCAATCGGAGGAAGCAATAAGCAGATGCCAGTGCAAGAAAGTATACAACATCATAAAGAATAATATGCCAACACCAGAATCCAGTAGTTCTACAACAGCAAGACCTGAATATGCCAATGTAGAAGAAGCAGAAGGAAACTGCCCCAGCCAGCGGGATTTTTCAACATGGACCTGAATCAGGGGCAGGACAGATGCTGGGACAAGAAACACAAAGGAAATGAGAGCAAGTCTGAATTTCTCATCAAACTCTGAAACTTTATTATTCCGCCAGCAGTTAAATAGGAACTCAAGATGGGAAAGTGTGGGGGAATCCACAGTCAAAAGGGTGTTTTGCCAAACAGGGTTCATTACTATGGAAATCTACCTATTATCAGTCAACTGCCTGATGGGAGTCACCTGTGATCTGGGAGGAGACTTAACTGGTGGTAAAAGGAAACAGCCCAAATTCATGGCTCAGCTTAAAACAATGAGGATTATAGCCTCCCGGCTCCCAGCAGGAAACAACCTTAAAATAACTTTATAAAGATAATAGAAGCCTTAAAAGAGGAAATTAAAAACTCCCTGAAAAAATAGTGAAAAAGACAAACAAAAAAAATGGAAGAGATCAACAAATCCCTTTGAAGGACCCTGGGTTCTAAGGCATTCAGTTCAGGTATTCGACAGAGCACCCTCCATGAGAACAAGGAACTAAAGTCTGTCCCAGGAAACAGAGTGACCCAGCCCAGATAGCCATAATCAACTCAGATAGGACATAATGGTCTGGTCAAACCTGTGATTAAAATACCAGAAGTTCCAAGCAGAATAGCGGTGACCAACACCTGGTTGTAAAAGCCCCCTAATCAGCTGGTCTTGAGGCAACCCCATGACTACTGTGAGCAACCTTATGACTTTGAAGTATGCCCTTTAAAGTGACCAATCATGTGTTGCCCCAGTTGCTATGGTGATTTTATGGTCTTAGCCTTTAAAAGAGATATGAGATTGCCCCTCCCTTGCTACTCCCTTGCTCCGGAGGCAGGGAGGTAGCCCATCTGCAGATGTAATAAACCTCATGCTTTTTACATCAACTGGGACTGGAGTCTGGGTCCTTGGGCCCTCCCTTCCCAAGGATAGTACCCTGATTCTGGGGTCTATCACCTTTAAAAGAAAGAAAGAGAGAAAAAAAGAAAGAAAGAAAACCAACAAAAAGCAAAAAAGAAAAGAAAAGAAAAGAAAAGAAAAGAAAAGAAAAGAAAAGAAAAGAAATGGTTCAAGATTTAAAAATTGAAACAGAAATAATAAAGACACAAACCAAGGAATACTGGAAATGTAAAGTCGGAGTAAACAAACAGGAACTACAGATGCAAGCACAATCAACAGAATGCAAGAGATAGAAGAGAGAATCTCTGACTTGAAAGACTCAATAGTAAAAATCAGTCAGACACTAAAGCCAAAATAGTCATAACACAAAGAAATCTGGGGCATCATGAAAAAACCAAATATAAGAATAATAAGAATAAAAGGAGAATACCAGCTCAAAGGCACAGAAAATATATTCAACAAAATCATAGATGAAAACTTTCCCAATCTAAAGAAGCCTATAAAGATACAAGAAGTTTACAGAACACCAAGCAGACTAGACCCCCCCAAAAAAAGAAAAGTCTACTTGCCACATAATAATCAAGCTACTAAAGCTACAGAATAAGGAAAAAAGAATATTAAGAGCTTCAAAGGAAATAGACCAAGTGACTTATAAAGGCAGAGTCATCAGAATAACAGTGAAAGCCAGAGGGTCCAGATGTTATATAGACACTAAGAGACCACAAGTGCTAGACTACTATGCCCAGCAAAAGTCTCAATCATCCTTCCAGATTTGAATATCTGACCCAGAAGCCCAAAATACAAAGAAAAATTTTTAAATAAAAATCAATGGCTAATATGTTCAATTACCTCCCCTTACTTCCTTTTCTCATCTGTAACATGGAGATAACAGTAATACCCAGCTCTTGGGAGTTTAAGTAAAGCATGGGCTGGGGCCGTAACCCCGTTGTTAGAGCACACAGAACGGAACGCTGGGTTCAGTACCCAGATCCATGCAGCTTGGGAACTGTATGTATAAGCCACACCTATAATTCCAGCACTCTGGAAGCAGAGGCAGAGGGATCAGATAAGTCGAGGCATCCTCTGCTACATAGAGTTTAAGGCTAGACTGTGGTACAACAGACCTTGTGTCAAAATAATTAAGATGAGTGAATGTGCCGAAAAGGTGTGGCTCTTCCCCACCCTACTCACCCCCACCTCACCTCAGCCCTCCTCACTGATCGACCCCAGACTCAGGATACTATCCTCGGGAAGGGGGGCCCAAGAACCCAGACTCCAGTCCAGTTGATGCAAATAGCAAGAGGATTTATTTTATCTGAACAGGCGGGCTTCCTCCCTGCCTCGGGAGCAAGGGAGTAGCAGGGATTAACAATCTCATATCTCTTTTAAAGGCTAAAACCATAAAATCACCATAGCAACTGGGGCAATACATGATTAGTCACTTTAAAGGTCATACTATAATCATAAGGTTGCCTTAAGATCAACTGGTTAGGGGGCTTTTACAACTGGGTGTTGGTCACCGCTATTCTGCTTGGAACTTCTGGTGTTTTAATCTCAAGTTAGACTATTATGTCCTATCTGAGTTGATTATGGCTATCTGGGCTGGGTCACTCTGTTTCCTGGGACAGACTTTTAGACTTTTAGTTCCTTGTTCTCATGGAAGGGGGGGTGCTCTGCCGATTACTTGAACTGAATGCCTGGGTCAGGCCCTAGAACTCAGGGTTCTTCACTCACCCCACCTCACCCCACCTTATCTCACCCCTCCTTACCCCTCCCCATCCCTCACCCCTCCTCACCCCCACCACAGCCCCTACCATACACATACATTCCACTCCCCATTGCCCCACCAAGGTAATAAGTCTTCTTTGTGTTGAGAACTTGATATCTGGTATGTTCTGAGCCTACTCAGAGGGGTCCCAAGCCCTTACAGCTCATATTTGTTCCTCTGTGCATCTGTGAACTGCCGTGTGGGTAGGGTGCATGTTACATTCCACACTGAAGGATAGAAGTGGACTAGAAGAATCTGATACATGCACTAAATAAGGAGATAAAAAGAAGAATGAGGAGATGGTGAAATAAGATGCATATATGAGTACTGGTCAACACCATGAATGGTACCAGGGCCTCTGTGTTCCTCCTGCATTGCTCCCAGATCTGGCTTCTCTAACAGGACACTCATCTCTGTTTTTGTCAAGGCTCCATTTTGAATTATCATTAGCTATGGCTGAAGATCCTAAGTGATATGAACTTCCTATGGCCACTATACCAACTCTGTAATAATCTTACAGTCTTAAAATTTGAACATATAGATATCAACCTTCCTCTTGATAGGATCCAGTTCAGACTAATGTCCACAGACATAGTAGCAGCAAGCCTAATCTGGTACTCACAGTGTAGCAAATGTTTCTCTGATTTCCTCACAGGAATTTCTCATCAGGACCTCACAATTGTTGAGGACCCCAGAAACCATTGGTCTCCCTGTGACAGATGAGAGAACTAAAGTCCAGATGGTAGGTAAGTCAGCCAAGGTCATATTGGGGGCTGTGCTGGTCTCATTTCCATTACTATGACAAAAGTATTCTGTGGTTTTAAGGAAGAAGATCCCCTACAAAGGGGTTACAGTTGCAGCAGCCTGAGATGTCACAGCTCACCACATCATAGCCATTTCATGAGCAGAGATAATAAATACATGCCAGCAAACTTGTGGGAGTGGCCAACCAATGACCAGTCTAATTTGAAGCTCACATCCTGAGAGAAAGCCCACGTACTACACTGCCTGGATGGCCAAAAAAAATCAATGAATTGATTCCTAATGATATTCTGCTATATTCATTTATCCAGTTCCTAATCCAGTTGTCAGCAGAAACCCACAGTCAAACATTAGGCAAAGAGAGAGCCACAATGTCATCTGGGCCAGGCTGCTGCCCATGCCAAGGGCCATGCCCTGGGTTCCTGCAGCCAGTAGAATGTGTTGACATCTGTGGCCCATTTGCCACCAAAGGCCACAAGGATGCCCAGTTTCTGAGCTGTGATCCATGCCATGTAGATGTCAGAGAGTTGCGCCTCAACAGGGACCATATCGATCTGAGCAGCCTGTACTACCACATGGTGCCATGATGACATCTTTGCCAGAGTTTTGACTGAGGGCCATGTCTGGGTCCATGGCCCTGATGCAGCTGGGGGTCTGTTTTGATGTCCATAGCCATGTTACCATCAAATGACATGCAAATGCTTTGGGTCTGGGCTGCTACTTGGGGTCATGTTGATGTCTGAGGGCCACACTGCTGCAAAGGCCATGTCAATCTGAGTGGCCTGCACTACCATTTAAGGTAATGGTGACATCCTAACCCAGTTACTGTCAAGGGCCATGTATGGCCTGAATCACCTCAAGGGGTCATAGGAATCATGGGCGATAAAATCTGAGGTTCATACTGAGCCAGCCTTGCCCTTTTCTGGCCCTGGGAAAACTGGGCCTGCCCCTCACTGGATACTGCAGCCAAAGACGTAGCCCTACCCACACAGAAGGGCTGTTCACACCCTTGCACTTGGGAGAGATAGCCCCACCCCTCTCCCTTGATGGTGGGAAAACTGACCTTGATGGTGTAGGCATAGAAGAGCTGGCTCTGCCCAGCACCTGAGAGGGTGGCCACAGTGGCCCTGACTGACCAGCTCAGCTACCACCCAGGACCCCTTGCATTGGCCCACCCTAACATCTACCCCATCTATAACCTGCTGAAGTGAATGAAGGGACTAGTTCTGTGAACCAATACCCAAAGTATCTCTGTGACTCAGGTGGCCTAGGAATCCAAGAGGAATTTAGGTGAGGATCCAGTGATAATGGTGTACCAAAACCAGAGACCTCAAATCAGACCAATGACTCATTACAATGAACATTTTCAAGTAAGCTGATTGGACAAAAGAGTATACCGTGTGACACACTGAGGGCCCCCAAGTGCTAAAATGAATGAAAAGGCACTGGAGAAGTGGGAAACCACAGGAGTGAAGAGGGTTCTGTTGTTTTGTTTTGTTTTATTTTGGGGAAACACTGCGAGGGTAAAAGGTGAATATGGAGGAAAATCAGAAATGAGATGCATGATGGGAAATTCCCAAAGAATCAATAAAGAAATTATGTTTAAGAAAGAAAAGAAAAAAGAAAATCCACTATGGGCTTGCCCATATGCCACCATAGTGGAGTCATGTATGTTCTCAGCTGGGTCCCCACTTCCCAGACCACTCTAATTGTGTTCAGTTGACACAAAGCCACACAGCACACCAACACTGAGTCATATTTTTAAAGTTTCTTTTTTTCTTATAATTTGGGTGGCTTGAGACGTCCAGGAGAACACACCAGCATCCGTCTGCTCTTCATGGAGCACCTTTCTGCCGAATCATGCTGCAAGACTGGCAGTTGTCCTGGCCCTGGTCCATTCCTCTTCCTGTACAGTAATGTGCCATCATGGGAGCGCTAGCCTCAGACCTCATCACATCCTTCTTTTCTTCCCAAGCCCTACCTCCAAATATCATTAGCAAATGGATTCTGTGGGTGTTTCCATCACAGAGGGATGGAAGATAGGGGCCTCTTTCAAACCATGGCAATGGATTTGTGTCTTCCCAATGTCTCTTGGGCTGTTGTGCTGAGAACACACTGAAGCAGAGCCCACTGAAGATTACTTAGGAGATGGTTGTCCCAGGGGAATAGAATCCATCCCTCCCAACAACATTCACAACCAAAAATTCAGCCCTCATAGTGTGTCCCATCTGCTCTGGAAATGTTATTTGATGGTGATTGTGCTTTAATTCCTACCCTAAAAGGGGGAGGGAACTCAAAGAAGGGGGGGAGGAATGAGGGTAGACACAAGGGTTAGTTTCTTAGTAGATATTTAAAAAGAGGGGGGGCTGCAGTCTGTGTTTCTGTCAGGGAAATTGAATGAACCCAAGTCATTTTAAAATTAAAAAAAAAGGGGCTGGAGAGATGGCTCAGCGGTTAAGAGCACCGTCTGCTCTTCCAGAGGACCCAGGTTCGATTCCCAGCACCCACATGGCAGCTAACAACTGTCTGTAGTTCCAGTTCCAGGCAAATAAATAAATAAATAAATAAGTTTAAAAAAAAAAAGATTCTGTAAAATTAAAAAAAAAAAACCTAACTATATTAAGAATAACACTGTGCAGCTTCCCGGCCATCTTGGCAGCTGGTCTGGGTTGGGGGCTGTCCCGCACTTAAGGCAGGAAGATGGTGGTCGCAAAGAAGACGGAAAAAGTCTCTGGAGTCGATCAACTCTAGGCTCCAACTTGCTATGAAAAGTGGGAAGTACGTGCTGGGATACAAACAGACGCTGAAGATGATCAGACAAGGCAAAGGGAAATTGGTTATCCTCACCAACAACTGTCCAGCTTTGAGGAAATCTGAAATAGAATACTATGCCATGTTGGCTAAAACTGGTGTCCATCACTACAGTGGCAATAACATTGAATTGGGCACAGCATGTGGAAAATACTACAGAGTATGCACACTGGCCATCATTGACCCAGGTGATTCTGATATTATTAGAAGTATGCCAGAACAGACTGGTGAAAAGTAAACCAAGAAGTTTTCCTTCAATAAAACTTTACCGGAGCTCCTTTTAAAAACATTGCATCTGATTGGGTTGTTTCTTGGTTCTCTTACATTTGAAAGTAGATTTAGAGCCACTGACCACAAGGTCTGGTCGGAAGACTTAGGTGAAGTTACATTGCCTAGTTCCCATTTTCTGGGAGTTTGTTTTGTTCAAGATATCTGTATCACTGCAAAGTATGTGGGACCAGGGGTATTTCAGAGTTTGAATTTTCAATGTTGAAATGCACATTTGTGTTTATATAATACATATATCTAAACAGAATACCTGTTTTTTGGTATTTTCTGTGGGTGAGTATGTTTAGGCTAGAGGTTGACAGGTGTTTTCCTTCATCAATCTTTGCCTTATATCTAACCTTATCTACTGAGGCACAGTCTCATTTAAACCTAGAGTTTGGCAGTGTCAGTTAAACTGGCGTCTTCTTGGGATCTCCTCAGTGTTAGACTTGCAGGCTGGTTACCCTGCACATCCACCGTATATTTTACATGGATGCTGGAGGTTTGAGCTTTGAATTTGAGCCCTGAAATTTCCACCGAAAGTGTTTTGCCACTTGTGATTCTAGTCACAAGGTATTTGCATTATATATTTGAGTATGTTTGAGAGGCATTGGTGTAGCAAGATTTGATTGGCTGAAGCTGTTGGAAGGGGATTAAATGAAATGCTGATGAAAAAAAAAGAATAACACTGTGGTGCAGTGTGTTGTGATTACTAGCTTGATGGGGTGGGGTCAATGATGTTACTGCATTTCCTACGGTGAGTTTTACAAGCAATGACAGGGGAGTAATAGAGACCCCTTCATCACTAAGCGCAATAAATAGCCTTATCTTAAAATTCTACAACTTAACACTGACATAAATGGCATAATAGTCTAAAAACATCAAGATCAATTCAGATCATTAAGGAAGGAAAATGGCATGCACTGTTGTCCTGGAAACAGATCTCTTTGGACATTTCATTATGTGTCCTTCACAGGGTATCATGATCATGAATTGCAGTATTCTTGGATACCTACCAGATGCACAGAGTAGGAGCTATGACATTCAGGTTGTCCTGCACTGTTTAATGTATAAATTGGAAGAGTTTTTTGGTTTTATTTTTTTTTTTTCTTAAACTGTACAAAGGAAAGCTAATGCCCGATGCTTAGAAGACAAAGCCTTGCAGCAGGCAGGAATCTTTTTTTCTCTGCTGCTGTCTTGAGTGAGCTGAAGCAAAAACCAATTACCCTCCAAGATCAACATCTTCAGATGTCTCAAGAACTGTTTTAAGTTGGTTTAGAATTGGGAAGCCGCCTTTCAACCATCCTCCCCTACTGGTGTCAGATGTTGCCAAATTTAAAACATTACCAAGTAATGAAAAATTGGTCAACTCTTTCTCTTACAGCTATGTTCTATTTATAACCATTATGATCATTTTTTGGGTGAACCTCAAACACATTTTTAATGGAGTGCCTCATAGCTTGTTTTAAACTGTTTCTCTCACCCCCTTGATGGTCTCCATCCCTTCATCTCACTCTTGAAGTCTGAAACTCAATTCCATAAATACAATTAAAACTAAAACTGACCCCACTTGGAATGAGGGCTTATTGCTGAACTCACTCTTTAGTGATGTAAAAATGGCCAGCTTCTGCAATGCAGCTGGGGTCCAGTCATGGTTCAGTTTCAAGCTCTTGTTATAGTTCTGCCCTCTCCCTCCCACACCTCAGCTGACTGCCTGCTCTCAGCACCTGACCCAGTCTTTGCCTACTTAGTGGCTACAAGCAGCCACCAAGTATAATTCTGATTTTGCCCTGAGAACCATCTAGATTGAGGTCTCATAAGCCATCCTCTGCAGAATGTGAGATCTTAAGCTGTTAGAAGAAAAGAGGAGAAGACTTCAAGACAAAAGCATCAGGATGGGCCATTTAAAAGACTCTTGTTGACCAGGAAATAATAGCAACAACCGACAAATGAGACGATGTGGTTAAAAAGCTTCCACACAACAGAGTAGAAGAGACAGTGCAGTGGATAAAGCATCTGCTGTGTAAGTATGAGCAGCAGAGTTTGGATCCCCAGACCCACATAACAAACAGATGTGTGCCGAGCATCTGTAATACCAGTACTTCCTCAGAGAGATGGGAGGCAGAGATGGGAGAGCCCCAGATAGACTGGCTACAAGGTGGTCCAACATAAAATCATAAACTTATTTAAAATATTAATTTTTGCACAATATTTTTAGTGGCTGGATGTGCTGTTTATAAGCATTAATCTTGCAGATTAAATGTGATGTCACAATGTCAAAGGATAGGCACCAGCTGATTGTTGGCATCATTTCCTGGGCGATTAAGTCCCTAGCAGAAGGTTCTTCCATATGCCTCTGTCTTTACCTATAACAGTTCCAGAGTTTTGACCTTACATTAAAGCAGAAGCCCCTTCTCTACAGAGGATGGCTTCTGAGATGTTGAACTGGATTATCTTCAGGCAGGAAGCAGAACCCTGCTTGATAATTACTTGTGACATTAAGTAATGAAGGCTGAGGCCAGGTGCTGAGACAGATCATCCCTCCTGGAAACAAGTGGCTCAAACAATAAAGGAACGCATGAGAGCAAAGAAAGACAAGCCAGTGAAGGGGGAAAATATGGGAGACTGTATTCAACATACTTGTAAGAATACACAATCTTTTTCTATGTATGAAAAAGTCCTTATGTAACTAACATAGTACCATGTACAATAAATAAACACAATGAAAATTTAAAATTTTTCATTTACTTGATAAATATAGTAGTGCTAGTCAATAATCCTTTTGCATATCCCTATTCATTAATTCAATTCACTGAATTTGGTGCCTACTAAGAGCAAGGCATTGTTTCAGATACAGTCAATGGTTCACACACAGCTCCATCTCCTATTGCTCCTACAGCCAGTTCCCAACCTACACTGTTCTTGGGAAACCCACAGTTCCCACCCTCCCTCACCTCTCTTAGTGGTGAGCTCTCCTGGCTCAGCTTGCCACACAGCTCTCCCACCTCCCCTGCTGCTCTCTTCTTCAGCAGGAGGGCATCTATTGCCAGTGGTTCTTTTCAGCAATACTTTAATTCCTTTTTAGATTTACTTATTGTTTTGTGTCGATGAATGTTTTGCCTGCATTGTTGGGTTTTTGCACGTGGTTTGTGAATGGAATCTCAACACCGGGAATACCACGCTAGAGTTTATTAGCAGGACAGCAGGCAGAGATGTGGGACGAAAGGGAGCAGGAGAGAGAGAGGAAGGGGGCTTGTGTGAGCACTTTCTTTAAGAGAGTGGGTGGACCTATGTTTGCATAGGCACACCCAGGGGCGTAGTTGCAACTCTGTTACTTTTCAGGTGAATGTGGGCCTTGGGAATGCTTACATGCATGTATGTATGTATGTTACAACACATGTGTGCCTGGTATTCCTGAGTTCAGAAGAGGGTATCAGATCCCTGGGAATTGGAGTGACAGATGGTTGAAGTACGATGTGGTAGCTGAGAACTAAACCCAGGTCCTCTGAAAGAGGGGTAAGTGATTGTAACGACTGAGCCATCTCTCAGCCCCTGCAATAATATTTTTTAATGTTTAGGTTGATCCTGAACTCAAACTAAATGACCCCTCTCCTACATCTTTCTCTAGTATCTGTCTCCTCATGGTGAAGTATCTAGAAAGAGAAATCTACACATTCTGTCACTGCATCTGGCCCAAAACAATTGAGATGTCCCCTTCAGGCAAGCAGGTTCCCAAAATGAAGGCAACCAAATGGTCTTTTCTATTCACTTCCTCCACAGAAGTGGGAGCCTGTTAGAGAAAAGCACTAACATTGACCTCCGACCTCAACAGAAAGAGGGGGAGGAAGAGAGAGAACACAGAAAGAAAAGAATAAAGGGAGGCAAGGAGAGAGAGAGAGAAAAGAGAGCAAGGGGCCCTCTTGCTCAAAGGACTCACTTGTGGGTGCAAGTCAGTGGATGGAAGGACATTTGGGCTGAAGGAACAACAGAGAGACAGACTCAGAAAAGTGAATTAATTGGATGGAACGGAGACTGAAGAAGGTTGCTGTGGCTGGAGCCATGGTTGAATGATGCCCTCACAAAAGATGTCCACAGCATAGTCCCTAAGGCCTAAGATGTGAGTAAATGCAGGATCTGGACGTGGGGCATTCTCTTGCATTAGCTATCTGGACCAAATGGGATCAAACATCCTTACAAGATGGAGGCAGGAGAGTCATAAGGATAGAAAATGTGCTTCATTTCTGGCTTTGAAGAAGGAAGATGTATGTATGAGCCAAAGACTGTAGGTGACCTTCGAAAGTTAGAAATGCTGAAGTGTCCATTGAAGTACATAGTCCCCTTAACACCTTCTGACCTCTAGACTGTACAGGAACAGACTCGCTAAGTCGGTGATAATTCATTGCAGCAGCAATACAGAATTGATACAAGCCAAGTGAGTTAGAGCAGAATGGAAAAGACGGAATCCAAGGGTGTGTTAAGGACCAGCTCTTGCCCTGTAGGTCGTGACACAGAGTTCCAGTTCCATGCTGGTAGGTCTGGAGAGCCTGGAATTCAATTTAAGAAGATGAGTAATGCTTTTTACTGTGTGCTTCAGACAGACTGTTCCAGCTACTGTGGACAAAAGTGGTTGAGAACAGAAGAGCAGGCAGGAAGCTGTGGCCATTAAAGGGGGGGAGGGGGCAGGAGCTATGGAAAGAGTGAAAATCAGCTTTGGGAGCTGTCTTTACAGACCAAAAACTGATAATACTTTTGGCAGACTGCTGTGAACTTTAAAGAAAGGTAAATGGCAAAGGTCTTTAACCAGACACACCAAAACTAACAATAGCTCACAGTGCTGTGGGTGAGAATGGCTGTGGGGGGTGAGACAATCAGTATCTCTATGTATTGTGTGCTAGGACTCTTAGACTTGAAAGTGGAAATGTTCATTTTAAATGTGGATATTTAAGTTTGGAAAGCAGAGGAGAAATTTAGGTTGGCAATTAAAATTTGGATTCCACGGCTCTTTGACCGCAAGCTGGAGGAAAAGACTGATCAGAATGTAGATGGGGAACCACTCACCCCTTTAATGGGCCACTGAGGAGGAGGAGGCACAGGAGAAATGGAGAGCCAGTCATCAGTGATGAAGGAAGTCGGGAGAGTGGGGGTTTCAGCACCTAGAAGGGAAAATTGTTTCCAGGCGGAAATGATCTGCCAAGGATCTCAACCCACCAAGGAGCTGTTTCCAGTGCTGACTCAGTATTCAATCTGAAGAGTAACAGAGAGCTGAGTCAGAGTCCTGGGAACTTAACAAGGCAGAGATGTATAACCCCTGAGATCCCAGCCTGAGAACTGGACTCAGGGCAGTAAGGACAAGGACATGTGAGGACAAGAGCACTGAGGATCTGAGTTCAGTCCTTGAAACCACGCGATAGAAGAGAAACGACTCATGCATAGTGTCCTCTCACCTTTACATGCACGCCCCCACACAGAGAATGAATAGATAAGCATAAAAATAAAATATGTACAATATACACAAGTACTTAAATGCATATACAAATAAAATAATGTAAAACTTTCCTTAAATATCTGAGTTTAGGTGGTATAGTGTAAATAAACGGCATCGTTTACATGGCCACTTGGTTGTTGTATACTAACGTGTGCCACAGACCTTAATGCTGTATTTGGACTCCTCTGCCACATTATGCAGCTCTTTGCCTGGGCTTACTTCTGGAAGCTCATCACTCTTTGCTCTAATTAAGATACAATCACATCACTCTCCCCCCTCCCCCTCCCCCTCCCACGCCACTCTCCAGTTCCCTCTCATACTCACGGCCTTCTGTTTTCTTTTTCAGGACAGGATTTCTCATGTAGCCCTGGCTGTCCTGGAACTCTCTCCATAGACCAGGCTGGCCTTGAACTCAGAAACCTGCCTGCCTGTGCTGGGATTAAAGATGTTGTGGCCACTGCCACCACCTGGCCATCTTTTTTTCTTTTAAAAAGAAAAGCTGGGTCTCCATGATAGAACATTTGCCTAGGTGATAGAACATTAGGCTGTGAATTTAGCTCAGTGCTTTTGCCTGGTGTCTGTGAAGCCCTGGGATCTGTCTCTGGCATCAGAAGAAGGAAGGTAAAAGTGGTCAGACTCATCCTGCACTGTCTTTTCCACAACCCTAAAATCAGCCCCTTTCCCAGTGGGTCCTGGATCTGTTCAGTGAAGGATAGGTTTTAGGTCTTACTCATGTCTTGTGAATTGAGGATCAAAACCAGGGTCTCATACCTCAAACCCTATGCAAAGTAATCTTTAGGACTATAATCCCAGAAACTGGAAGCAGAAGGATCATCTTTGGCTATATAACTTCAAGGTCATCTTTGGCTATGTAATAGGTTCAGGACAGCCTGGGCTACATAAAACTGTTTCCAAAAATTAAAAAATTAAAAAAAAAATGTGTGTGAGTGTGTGTGTGTGTGATACTGCCTGTGTTTTCTGAAGCTGTGCCTGGGAATCACACTCAAGCTTTGTATGTGCTGGGGAACTGCTCTGCCACCTGAGCTACATCTCCATTCCCCACCCCTTCTTTTCCTGAAAGATCAAAACAGTAATAGTAGCGCATGTTTGTCATCTCAACACTCTGAGCTGGCAAAGTTAGGGTCAGCCTGGAGCTGACAGTAGTTCTAGGCCAACCAGTGAACAGCACAAGAGTAAAGTGGGTGGAAAATGAATTGTTATGTCTACGCAGCTCATTGCATGACTTATTTTAAATCCAACAGAGAGGTTCAATGACTGGATCATAAGAGTGGCATATCTTAATTACAGAGTCAAGCTTTCATAGGTTTAGGAAAACTTCTGGAATGGGCATATCTATATTGAAAATAATAACAATGATCACACAATGAAATGTGTACATTTTAGGAACCAGCAAATCAAAACCAATTCTTTGAAGTGGCAGGCTGGGAAATGCTGAGAAAGGCCAGACTCCATCCAGATGCAGAGGGTATTTATGGGAGACTGGGTAGACATAAGATAAATATGCTTTTGAGAACTCACAGCCAGCACACAGGGACATGAGTCTAGGAAATAAACAGAGACAAACATCAGTCCAGAAATGGACCATTGCCTTAACTGACCTAAACAAGACTTCTAGTGGATTATTTAAGCAGAACAAATGAAAAGCGTGTCACTGTCCCCAAATGCAATAAAAGTGCACTTTCTCTATTTCCAGCTGTTTCCCTGGCTTTCCAGTACCTTCAGACACAAAATAACTTTTTATTTATTTTGGTTTGTTTTTGTTCTCTGAGACAAGATCTCACTAGGTAACCCTGACTGGTTTGGAATTCTCTATGTAGACCAAGTTGTTCTGGAACTCACAAAGATCCCTTCCCTCTAGCTCCCGGTCCTGATCCTAGGATGAAAGGCGTGCACTACCACCCCAATGTAACTCTGAGAGTGCAAGCTTCCGGCCGGACTGCTGGTGTTGCAAAAACTTGCCTTTCCCTCAATGAGGGCGCCATCTTTTGGATGAAACGAATAAAAACAACAGCAAGTGTAAAGCTGATAGGGAAATGCAAATCAAGTTACTAAAATAAAATAAAAGCCACATTTTGAGAACTCAAAAAACACATGTTGTTAGTGGCAACAATACCAGAAGGTACAGATACAGAGTCATTTTTTTTTTAATAAAAAAAAATTGCCTAGAAAGCACTTCAGTTCTAAAGACTTCAGAGGTGACTTTTTGATGGCTCAGTTGCCTCTTCGTTAAAATGCATGAGCTGGAGAGAGGGCGCAGCTCTTGCAGAGAAGCAAAATTCAATTTCCAGATCCCATTCACATGGCAGTTTGCAGCTCCTTATAACTCCAGTTCCAAAAAAATCTGATGCCTTCTGGCCTGTGATAGTTTGAATGCTTAGCCCTCAGTTGGTAAAGAGATTAGAAGGTGTGTCCTTGTTGGAGGGGTGTGTCCTTGTTGGAGGGGATGTGTCCTTGTTGGAGGAGGTGTGCCCTTGTTGGAGGGGGTGTGGCCTTGCTGGAGGGGTGTGGCCTTGTTGGAGGAGGTGTGGCCTTGTTGGAGGAGGTGTGACTTGTTGGAGGGGGTGTGGCCTTGCTGGAGGAGGTGTGTCTTTACTGGGGGAGGTGTGTCCTTGTTGGAGGAGGTGTGTCCTTGTTGGAGGGGAGTGGCCTTGTTGGAGGGGAGTGGCCTTGTTGGAGGGGTGTGGCCTTGTCAGAGGCGTGTCACTGGGGGTGGGCTTTGAGGTTTGAAGAGTCCACATCATTTCCAGTTAAGTCTTTCTCTGCCTCTCACTGTGGCTCACATGTAAGCGCCCAGCTACTGCTCCAGTGCTATCTTGTCTGCTGTCGTGATTGTAATGATCATGGACTAACCTCGGAAACTGTAAGCGCGCAGTTACTGCTTTCTTTTACAAGTTTTCTTGAGCACAGTGGTTCTTTACAGCAATTGGAAAACAACTAAGACACCAGGCACCAGGCACAGATGTGGTACACATAGATGTATGAAGACAAACAGTCAGACACATGAAGTAAGAATAAATAAATCTCTTTTTAAATACATAGAATGGGGGGCTGGAGAGATGGCTCAGAAGGTAAGGGCACTGACTGCTCTTCCAGAGGTCCTGAGTTCAATTCCCAGCAACCACATGGTGGCTCACAACCATCTATAATGAGATCTGGTGCCCTCTTCTGTATATTGTATGCATAATAAATAGATCTTAAATACATAGAATGTAGGCAAGCACAAAAGAAGTCAATTGAATATTATTCCAAGATGAGAAGATGAATGTGTGGAAGTGGCTTAAGAAGAATAAGGTGAAGCTGGCAAGCTGGTCCCAGCAGATCAGTCCTGCTCATTTACCATATGAAGTTAGATCTTATTCTATGCACAGGAGCCATCAGCTCAGAACAAAAAGACAGCAGCAGCAGGCTGCTTTTAACTGTCTCGTATGTAACATCCCAGTGCCAGGGAGAGAAAACGTCACTATGTCATCTGTCCATCTGCTTTAAGGTCCTCGATGAGTAGGAGGAAATGAAGTGCAAAGTAGGCAACTGAGCACTAGGGTCAAAGAGGAGGGTTTTCTTTTCTGAGAAGGGAGGACGCACAACTGTGAAAAGGCTGAGGGGAAGCCACCACCTCCTGTTGTCATCATGCCCCCACCCCACCCCCATGACCTTTGGAGTGGGATGACTGTTGAGTGAAAAGAGAGAGAGGAAAACAAGCCAGAGCCAGGGAATCTCAGAACAGGATGGGAAAGGTGAAGGGGACGAGGAAAAAGAAATGAGCAAGGAGGGGAAAGGCAGATTCAGCTTTGTTCACGAAAACCACAGAAAGGAGATGCCCAGTGGAAGGGTCTGACAGGGCTGGGGTGAGCTCGAGGCAAGTGAGGCATTCTTTTAGTGTGGTGGTCACATCTATCAGCTTACAACCTAGAAGCACATGAGCTGGGTTCTAGCAAGGGCTTGCCTACATTAGCTTGGCCTGTGAGTGTGTCTGTGAAAAAAGTACTTATTTATTTATTCATTCATTTATTCATTTATTTATTTATTTTTAGTATTATTTTGAGACAAGGTCTCACTATGTAGCCCTGGTTGTTCTAGATCTCACTTTGTAGACCAGGCTAGCCTCAAACTCACCAAGATCCACCTGCCTCTGCCTCCAGAGTGTTGGGATTAAAAGCGTGCACCTCACCCTATGATTGTTTTAACTTAATTTATCCAGCCCATTTCAGGTGGCACCGTTTTCCAGGTAAGGGAAAAATTAAAGGAAGCACAAACAAGCACACAAGTAAGGATGCTGCATTCATTCCTGTCTGCTCTTGACTATGGTACAATGTCACCAGCTGTTTCCTCAGCCTTGACACACAAGCTGTGACTGCCCTGCAGGAGGAACTGTATCCTCAAACTTTCTTTCTCAGGTTGCTTTTTGTCATAGTGTTCCATCACAGCAGCAGACACACAGCTGAACACCTGAAATGCAAATTTTAAGAAGGCCCTTGAAAAAAAATAACTAAGACAAACAATTTAATGAAAAAAAATAAATATCAAATTTAGTGTCAAAAATAACAATCCATACTTCAAAATATTAAATTCAGACTATGTTGAAGAGCAATGAGATAACGGTTTTCCACCATCGCGCTATTCTCAGACCCAGTCTATTGGATGCCTTACTGCATGGGATAAGAATCGTAATGTGAAAATTGGTCAACGAAGGGTTTGATATACAGTCATGTTTGAGAACTGTTTATAACATGAGAGGAAATTTTGGTGTTTTTTGGTTATATTTTCATTTTCTATTGATAAAGCACCATGACCAAGTCAACGTACAGAAAGAGTTTATATGGGCTTGCTTACAGTTTTAGAGAATCAGAGTCTGTGAGCATCATAGGAGCATGGTGGCAGGGAGGCAGGGGTGAGCAGCAGCTGAGAGCTCAAGTCTTGATACACAAATACAGAAGAAAGGGAGACTGAAAATGGTGTGGGTTTTTGAAACCTCAAGGCCCAGTGACACACCTCTTACAAGGCCACGCCTCCTAGTCCTTCTGAAACAGTTCCACCCCCAACTAGGGACCAAGTATTAAAATACATGAGCCTGTGGGAGCTATGCTCATTCAAACTACCACATATGTATAGGGACTGACATCTCCCTTTTTGTCCAAGTTTCTATACCATCAGAACAGTGGCAATTAACATTAACATCCAAGTCACTCATTTTGTACCAGAAGCAATGGAGGGTCCTGGGCTCAGGGAGGAGGAAATCATCCCAAGTGTTGTAGTTACTTTTCTGTTGCTATGCTAAAACACCATAACCAAGGCAACTTGCAGAAGGGCTTGTTTGGCTTATGGTCCCAGAGTGTTAGAGTCAATCCTGGAGGGAAATGTAGCAACAAGCAGATATGGTTGCTGGAAAAGCAATCAGAAAGCTCCCCTTCAAACTTCAAGTAGGAAGTAGAGAGAGATAACTGGAAATGGAGTGTAGATTTTGGAAACTCAAAACCTTCCTTGCCCCAGTGACTTCTAGCAAAGTCACACTTTCTACTAAGCCTTCCCACACAGCACCGACAGCTGGGGACAAAGCATTCAAATGCTGGAGACTTACTGGGGACATCTCATCGAAATCACCATAGCAGGCCTGTGGGAATCCATGGAGACACATGGACCACACACATCTGTGGAGATGTGACCGACCATCAGTGGACCTGAGGAAGGGAGGGGAAACACTGAGACGCACAGAAAATAGCAGACTGAGTGGTCTAGGACAGAAACCCATTTTCAACACTGGATCACTAGGACCAGAGAGTGGTCCACAGGAAATCTGTTAGTTCTGCGCACACGCTAGCAAGGCCACACATGGTGTTTATTTAAGAGAAAAGTCTCAGGCAGGTAAAGAGACAAAAGAGTAGAACAGAAGTCAGGGCAGAGAGTAAAGGAAAGGGCCGAGCACGCGCTTGCAGCCGCTTTTAAGGGAAGGGGCGTGCACGGGTATGCATCATGGGTCCAGGGAGGTGCTTCCGAGTCCAGACAGGTGCTTCCGGGTCCAGCCATGGTCCAGGGAGGTGCTTCCATACTCAGTGCTGCAGGGTTTACGTAGCCACGCCCAGGGGCATGCCTCTGTGTAAGGTGCATCCCACCTGAGCCAGTAGGCTCAGCTAGGGAATGCCAGGAATCCTTACAAAAGCTACTTGAA
>PVIH01000908.1:23142-71351 GCA_004025045.1 Sigmodon hispidus
AAAAAAAAAAAAAAAAAAAAAAAAAAAAAAAAAAAAAAAAAAAAAAAAAAAAAAAAAAAAAAAAAAAAAAAAAAAAAAAAAAAAAAAAAAAAAAAAAATGGTTCCCCACCTAATCCCAGGAAGGTAGACAGTAAGTGTGTCATGATTCTGACCCTACTTGGGTACTTGGGTTGAAGTTTTCTAATTCAAGTGTTGAGGTCTTGTTTTCACAAAGCTCTGTGGTAGAGAAAGGACAGTCAAAGACCCACCGGCACCTCCAAGTATAACCATGGGCAAAAGTCTCTTCTACAAATTGACCCAGCGATTCTCACTAAATAGCCACTCACTAAATAGGTGTCAATATCCAAACTGGCCAAAGGAACCTAAAGAAAGAACATGGAGGGAAGCAATCTTCTCTCAAAAGATGTGTAATTGCCAGGCATACCTTTAATCACCTGGGGACAAAAGCAGGGGGATCTCTCTGAGTTCTAGATCAGTCTGATTACCCAGCAAGTTACAGGCCACCCAAGGCTGCACAGTGAGACTCCATCCTCCATGACACAAGAGTTGACCATCTTGGAATTAGGACACCAACACAGCCACAAAACCTGTCCTGCCTGTAAGATGTGCTGGGGCAATGGAGACTTAGAACTTGTGTAAGTGGCCAGCCAATGTCTGGTTCTAACTTGAGGCCCAGTCTACGAGAGGGAGCCCAAACCAGTACTACATTGTTGTTTAGGAACCGAAGACTGGATAACCGAGAGACCTAGAGCAGAACTGAACATCACTGACAAAAAAATAAAAAAAGAAGTCAACGAAATAATTCCTAATAATATTCTGCTATACTCACAAATCAGCCTAGCCCAATCACCATCAGAGAGTCTTCCTCCAGCATCTTATGGAGTAGATGCAGAGATCCATGGCCAAACATCATGAGGAACCCCACGGAAGAGAGATAAGGATTATATCAAGATGGCCAACTCTTGGATGAGTGAATCAATGGGAGGTAATTTGAAGACTAAGGTAGCCAGAAACAAATATAAATAAGCTCTACAATAAAGTAGTGGCACTTTTTGGGACAGGGTCTCACTGTGCACCCAGAGGAGTCAAGGATACCAGATATAACACTGCCCATAGAATCAACTAGGAAGGGCTCGCAAGGGCTCACAGAGACTCAAGTCACAGAGCCTGCATGAGTCTGCACCAGGTCCTCTGCATACATGCTGTGGTTGTTTAGCTAGGGGTTTTGTGTGACTCCTAACAGTGGTAGTGGGACTGTCTCTCACCCTTATGCATGCTTTTGGGACCCTTTTCCTCCTACTGGGTTGCCTCAAGTAGCCTTTTCAAGGGTCTGTGTCTAGTCTTATTGCATCATCTTATAATGCCATGTTTGATTGATATCCCTGGGAGGCCTGCTCTTTTCTGAAAGGAAACAGAGGATCAATGGATCTTGGGGAGAGGGGAGGAGAGGTTGAGGGGAACCAGGAAGAGTACAGAGAGGGGAGACAGCAGTCAGTGGGATGTAATATACAAGAGAAGAACAAATAGAAAAAGAAAGAAAAATGTTGACCATCTGCAAAAGGCACTATACCAAATTTGTTGAGTGATTTTTTGATAATATTTTTATCAAACCTGGACACAGTCATACACATGTAATCCCTGTACTCAAGAGGCTAAGGCTGCACATTCAATCATCTTGGTCTACATAGAACAAAAAGAAAGAGAGGGAAGGATGTTTGCCATTGTGGGCTTCTGGTAAAAAAATATTTTCTCAAATCCAACTCCTGTTTGCTAGAAAGATCAAGTAAGTTACTAAACTATGACATCCAGAAGTCTAAACTCTTTAAAATCTAATCAGAATAGATGACAAGAAACAGCCTATGACACAAATTTATATTTAACTGGTTAGGTATGTTGCATGTTGTGTTTATGTTGTGCTGGTGCACACCTGTAATCTCAGTTCTCAGAAGGCTGAGTCTTCTGACTCTCCCAGGCCACCAAGACCTATGTAAGATGGTCCTGTCTCAAAACTATACAAATAGGGAGCAAGGGCTGGAGAGATGGCTCAGTGGTTAAGAGTGTACTTCTTTTGCAGAGGACCTAAGTTTGGTTCTCAGTGCCTACATCTGGCAACTCACAGCTGCCTCTAACTGCAGCTCTAGAGAATCTAAAGCCCTCTGCTGGCCTCTTCAAACATTCAACTCATGCACAAATTTATACTCAAACACAAACTTGTGCACACAGTTAGAAGTAATAAATCTTGCCCTTTTCCCTTCCCCCTCTCCTCTCTCTCTCTCTGCTCCCTTCTGCCCCATCTCTGCTCCCCACTTTAATAAACTCTAGTGTGGTACTCCAGGTGTTGAGATTCCATTCACGAGCCAAGTGCAAAAAACTAACATTGGTGCCATGCTTGGTGGGCAACCCCCCCCCCAGCCCTAAGAGCACGTAGGCGCTGGGGACCCCTGTTCGACCCTCCACTGGAGACCACCTTCCATCTGCCTGGTCGCCGACCATACTCGCACAACACCAGCGTTGATTGGTGAGTTTCCCCCTTGGTCAGCGTAAACGTGAACTAGTTTCACGGAGGATCAGTTTCCCGATCTTCATTTGATCGTGATTTGTTCCTTTTCATTGGCAAACACTCCTGGCTTTTTTTCCCCTGCACTACAGTTTCGTCCAGGGACCCGCCCTTGTGGGAATTACACTGACACCTTTCATGGGCATGTTTTGTTTTTTTGTTTTTTTGGGTTTTTTTTGCCGGCAACACCACGAACAGGTTGCAGGCATGTGATTTTGGGGACTGACGAGTTCACTTTATCTTGCTGTGTTTGGATGTAATGTCCTGGCGCTCTCTCTTCTGCCTGACGAGGCTATGGAGATATATACGTGGTTGAGTTGGGGCACTGTCCGAGCAGCCTACACATGTCTGCTGATGAGATAGTCCGCTGTGGGCCCGCTTTCTTGTGGATTCAGTTTGCAGAGGTGACGACTCTTGCTTGCTGGTTCCATACTCCCCTTAAGTTTCAGCATGGGAAATAAGCCAGCTAAATCCATACCTCCATACCATAAATCCATACCATCTTCACCCTTAGGGTACGTGCTAGAGGCGTTGAGACCTTTTAGCCTTATGCTCTATTTAGATGCTACCAAGCTGATCTGTTATTTTACAAATAAATGACCTGGATATCCCCTACACAGTGAACTAAAGTGGCCACCTAATGGCACCCTGGATTCCAATATTTTGTGGGAATTATCTAATTAATGCCAGCAACCAGGCGGATTGAAAGAGTTAAAAGAATTCCCCTATATACAAGCTTTCTCTTACTTAAGTTCTAAGCCTTCCCATCTAAGTTCTTGTCCTCCTGCTCGCCTGCTTTTAGCCACTTCCTCAGACCCTGGTGGTTCTCATCTTCCACTGGATCCTGCAAATGACCCTCCACCCTTTAGACCTCAATGCACTCCTACTGCCCCTTCCTCTCCGCCTATCTCCCGCTCTTGAGCCTCTAAGGACGCTCATCCAATTCTACCTCTTCGGGAAGTTGCGGGCATGGATGGGATAGTTAAAGTGTATACTCCCTTTCCTTTGTCTGAACTCTCCCAGGTTGCAAAGAAGTTAGGTTCTTACAGTTCAAATTCTACTGCCTTTATAAAAGAATTTTAGTACTTAACCCAATCAATCCTATGACCTCACCTTTCACAATCTATATACAATTTTAACCAATAATCTTTTCCCTGAGGAGCGCAGGTGAGTTTGGGAGCAGGCCAGACTACATGCAGATGAGGTTCATCAAACAAATTTAGTGAGAAACTGCAGGACATGATTCAAGATAAACAGGAAAATCCATCCCAGTTTCTACAGCGCCTTACAAATGTGTTCTTGCAGTTCACAAATTTAGATCCAGAGAGCACTGAGGGAAGACAGCTTCTTATGACCCATTTCTTTAATCAAAGCTACCCGGAAATAAAGGCTAAGCTTAGATCTCTTGAGAGGGGCCCATTAACTCCACAAGCAGACATTTTGGCACTTGCATTCAAGGTATATCACCAGAGAGATGAGAGAATTAGGCAGGAGAAATACCTCCTGCTGGCAGAGGTCATCAGGCCAGCCCCGCCCCTACTGCCTCCCAGGATGAGCAGACAAAAGCATTCAGAGAATCACTCCAGTGCTTGTTTCTGCTGTGGCCACATAGGCCTTTAGTATCTACTGTTGCTCATGCCCAGATCCACAGAGGCCATCCAGGTCATATCCTAAGTGTTATGGACACCACTTGCCAGGCAGCTGCTGCCCTACATCAAAGGGTGGGGACACAGGAAGCTTAGATGAGGTGCATAATGTACTGGGACTGGCCGAGAATGAATGATGGTGCCCAGGCCCTCTCGGTCCAGCAAACGTTATTACACAGAGAGAGCCTCGGGTGGATATTGAAGTTTGTGGCCGGACCATTTCTTTCCTGGTGAACACTGAAGCTGCGCTCTCAGTTCTGCAGGAGTATTGGGATCTCTTTCTTTCTTTCAGGCCTTACAATTGTTGGGGTAGGAGGCAAATCCATGTGACCTTATCAGACACCGCCGCTTAATTGCATTTTTAGAGAGATTTCTATTACTCAGTCATTTTTAGTTATGCCAAGCTGCCCAACAGCTTTAATGAAAAGGGATTTCTTAGCAAAAGTGGGAGCTTTCATTTCATTTAGTGATCACATTTGCCTAAACCCAGCTCCAAGCTTCCTTTGCAGATGGCCAGAGGAGAAGCCAAGGTGGTAAACAAAGGGCCCCAGGCAGTCTGCTTAGAATCCAAGGTAAACAAAAGGTCGTTCAACTCTGCAGTTAAAGCAGCCACTCCCTGAAGATCCATTGCAGGTAAAACAAAGACCATTCCCCACCCTGCTGCAGGAGTCCAGGTAGGCAAAATATAGGACACTAATCCTTTTCTTTACCAGACCTAGCAAGGATCTGCAGACCTTAACATGCAGGCAGCAGACAATAGAATCCCTTAGCAGAAGACAGGAACCATTCACACATCCAGCTAACTCAAGGTTTACTCCCAAGTTTCTTTCCTCCCTCCTTTCCTCTTAGCCTGTCACTCCCAAAGCTCTATCACTGCAGACAATAGAATCCCTTAGCAAAAGAAAAGAACCATTCATACACCCAGCTAACACAAGGTTTACTTCCAAACTCCTTTTCCCTTAGTCACTCCCAAAGCTCTATCACTAACCCTTATTTTTTTCCAAGCTCCAGGAAACAAAACTTCCATGGCCCTATGATCCAAATCCTTCATTCTGCCAGCAAGATGAGCTAAAGACCTCTCTGTCCTTGTGTCAGCAGGAAGTAACCAAGACGACCACGGCGACCCATTCCCGACTAGAAATCCAGTATATATATATATATATATATATGTCTCAAAAGGGTGGAATGTAAGGATTTCCAAAGCTTGCATTCACCTGGAATGTAACTGTCAATTATGTCCCTGGGTGTGGCTATGCAAACATGAGCCCACTCACCCTTTTAAAGAAAGGGCTCACAGGAGTGCCCACTCCTTTTCCCTTCCCCCCTCCTCTCTCTCTCTCTCTCTGCTCCCTTCTGCCCCTATCTCTGCTCCCCTCTTTAATAAACTCTAGTGTGGTAAAAAAAAAAAAAAAAAGTAATAAATGTTTTAAAATAAATAAATAAATAGGGCCAGCAAAATGTCTCAGCTGGTAAAGTCACTCACTGTATAAGCTGGATGACCTGTTGGATTTTCAGAACTCACACAGATACAAGTGGAAGGGTCTCCACATGCTTGCCACAGCACACACATATAATAAAATATATGTAAACTTGAAGAAGGTAGAACATATTCATGTGGTTTTTCTTCCCATACCCCTCACACTCCACACTTACTTGACTCACAATATAAAACAGTTTTTGTCTCCAGAGTTCTTCCCATGTCTGCATACCAGCATCCTATTCATTGGCAAGAAACAAAACAGAGTAACTGACAAAATTTTAGTCGAAGGATTGTAGTTTGGAAATTCATTTTCCTATAGGCACCAAATCAAGTTTATATCCAGAACTTTCCAACGGGCATAGATACAAATTCCAACACTTATAGGAAGAAAACAGGATTTTAAAGTCCCTGATTTTGAGTTGGTTTGAACTGACTCAGCTGGCAATGCCAAGATGGAAGGACTGGTCCCCTCCCACCAGGAACAAGCTGAGCTAAGCAGCTCTGGTGACAGCAGAACAAGGCCTGGGGCTATTTCTGTTGGTTTTCTGCACGTGATTAAAGTCTCAACACCGGGAATACCACACTACAGTTTATTAACCGGGAAGCAGGGATGCGGGAGAAGCGGAAGAGAAAGAGAGAATCTTGTGCGAGCGCTTTCTTTAAGGGAGCGGTGGGCCCATGTTTGCATAGCCACACCCAGGGGCGTGGCCGCAGCTCTACTCTGTCCCTGGGGAATGCAGGCCTTGGGAATGCTTGCAATTTCCATGGAACAACTATTATAACTGGTTAAGAAGCACAAATAATCAGCCGAGGATTAGGAAAGAAACCAATAGGGACTCCCGAGATTCAGGGCACTCGGGGAGCATTTGGCCCGAGGCCTAGATGAGCTGTGAGGAAACAGCTAAGCAGAGAGCTGTCTTTCTTCCAGTCGGTGTCCTTTCCCAGCTGCACCAAGGGCATTTCCCATCTCATACAACACTCTAATCTTTGCCCTGGACCAGTTGTATCACTTGTGAAACCTGGTACAAAATGAAAACATGAAGATCTTTAGTCAAATACTGTATTAAAAAGTATAGGACGGTTAAAGGGAATGTTAAACCAAGCTAGGTGCTCAGTGTCACAGCCCAGCGCTGGGGCTGCCTACCCACCCCCCAACCCCCATACACTGGTGCCTCATTTTCACCCAGGTGTCTCTGTCTCCAAAAAGTTCTTATCCCTGCCCCCGTCTCTGCCCAATAAAGCTATTTAGGAACACAGACTTCCATGTCAAAGGCCAAAGGCCACAGACACTGGCCACTTCATTTTGCATACCCTGAACAATCATCAGCAATGCAGAGTTGATCCAGTCCAGAACTCTCCCCAGCTCACCAGATACATAAAACCCCATCTCAAAAAATGGCGAAGGACAAGGAAGGGGCGGGGCAAGTGTCCTGACCACTACAAAGCTATTAAATTATAGGCCCATAACACCATCTTGATTTTGAAACTATTACTACAGAGCTGGGCTACAGCACAACAGTAAGAGCGCTTGCATGGTACACACAAGGCCCTGGGGCGAACCTGCAGAACACAAAGAGGTTCAGCCGAGAAAGGCATTTGCTGCACCACTGCCTAACATGGAGACAGAGACCCAACTCCCAAAAACCATGCTTGAGCTCCAAACATGCGCTCACACAGAGACAAAACCAATGTAAAAAACAAAATGCTCTAAATGTTACTTTAAAGGTGGTTTTGCTGGATAATTAAGTTAGAATTTTCTTTTGTTATACTTTAATGTATTTTCTACTCTGTCATATACGTGTTATATTTATAAGACAAAGCTTAATTTTAACACCTTTGTCAATGTGATAGGATTCTAGAAATGTATCCCTGGTAAATAACATAAGCCGTGAATTCATCCGATGTTACAATATTATTTACAGTAGTAGATCAGGGGTAGGGAGACAGACAGACAGTAGGGCCATTTTCTGAATAGTTTGTGATTACAATATAAAAATTGTACCACTGGGTGGCAGTAGAGAGCCGAGCAAGTGGGCCTCTTCAGGGTTGACTTGCAAACAAACTTTAGAGCCCAATGCTGAGGCATGTTACTGAAAATCCTTTTCATGGTGATTTCAAAAAACGTTATCAAACAACAACAAAATCTTTTAACCCCAACTTTCTTTTAGGAATGTGGCCTTTGAGGTGACTAGCTCATGGGGGAAAGTGCCTGACTCACAAGCCTGAGTTCGATTTCTGGATCAGTGAAGGACCCTCAGCTCCAGAAAGTTAGCCTTTGACTTTCAGCAGGTGCTTAGCGCCCTTGGGCACACACACACACACACACACACACTTACACACAGGTGCACACACACACACATGTGCACACACATGCATACACATACATACACATGTGCACACACATACATACACATATGCACACACATACACACACATGTGCACACACATGTGCACACACATACATACACATGTGCGCACACACATACACACATGTGCACACACATACATACACATGTGCACACACACATACATACACATGTGCACACACACATACACACTTGTGCACACACATACATACACATGTGCACACACACATACACACTTGTGCACACACACATGTGGACACACAATCTTGAGCACGTACACAAAAAATAGCAAATTTGAGGGAAATAAGTTATTTTTTAAAACTAATAAACGAACAAAGACCTATTACTTTTGGTTGTTTAGAAAATCAACATCGGTGCAAACCTGAATCAGTTAGCTAGAGAGTAAATAGAGGGGACAGGGATAGATAGGCAGACACATACATACATAGTAGATAGATTTCCTTAAAAAAAAAAAAAAAACTGACTCATATAACTATACAAACTTAAAAACCCCATGATTCACAGAGACCCAGGATCCCAAAGTTCATAGCCTGAGAACCAGGAGAGTTGTTGTATAAGCTCCATAGTTCAAAAGAGAAGCTAAGAGTCCTTACATTACCAAGATTACAAAGATAGCTGGAGAAATGTTGAAGCTCCCACCCATCCAGCTTGTCCCATTCAAGCCTTTGGTGACCTAGGTTAGGCTCCTGTTACAAAGAACATTCTGGTTTTCATTCTACTGGCTCAAATATGCCTCTCAAGAGAAATGCCCTCAAACCACACCTAGGATTATGTAGAGCCAATGGCCTAATCAAATTCACACACAAAATGAAGCATCTTGGCATTGCAAAACCTGTGTGCAGAAAAGAACCAACCCCACTCACTGTACCCTAGGAGTAAAGTCTGTATTGATATTTATTGGTTTATTGATTGATTATTTATTTACAATTTATTTATGACTGGTTGATACTTTTCACTATTTTTAAGTGAAAAAAGGAGCAGATTATAAAGAAATAACATAAAAAGGCACTTTATTTTTAATAAATTAAAATATTTGTGTATTAAAAGTATAGGGGATTGATTTGATGGCTCACACCTTTAATCCCAGTGCTCAGGGTGAAGAAAAGGATCTCTGTGAGTTCCAGGCCAGCCAGGGTTACACAGTGAGACTCTGTCTAAATATAAATTAACTAATAACACCACACACACACACACACACACACAAATGAACAAAAGGTCATTTTCTCAGAACCATTTACTTAATAATAATAAATCATTCTTTTAAAATAGAAATCTACAGTAGACCTAGTAATTTTTCTTTCTCACAACTTAATTTCATTAACATTCAGCAAAGCTTACTTGAACACTCCTTGTGTCAGAACCACACCCTCACTCCACCTCACCCTCAGCCCAGGACAGCAGAACTGAGTGTTTCACGCTGGTCACACTGGGAATCCCCTTCACAGCTGCCTAACCATAGGACAGACCAGGCCCTCCCCTCCCTCCGCTACTTCCTGTCCTCTCTTTGCAGATGCACCAAAGCACCCTGTTTGAGAATAAGGAAGTCCTCACCTGATTAGCTTGCTCCAGGCACACTACTCCTCCACCCCTTTGCCCACTTCCCTTTTTGCTCCCCCCTCACCCGACCCCACCCCGCCCCGGGCGGAGTGGTGGTGGGGGGATAAAGAACCTCACTGCACTCAACCCTGTCAAACCCTTGCTTTTTTTACTGTCCCTCTGCCTGGTGAGCAAAGGCCTTGCCTTCCCATCTAGCAAGTTCCTCCAGAAACCAAGAATTACATCTCAAAATCCCCACTTCCGCCGGTGTCCTACGAGAAAGTGAGCAGTCCCCTTCAGCCCCTCCACACACCCACCCCACTCTGGAATAAAATTGATACGGATATTAGTTCAACTTTTGTTTTAACTTAAACACTTATTCTCAAGGCTAAGAACAAATAAGTAGCATTCAGAAGGAGACTGTCTCATCTGAACTTTTTGGAGTAGTGCATGGAGAGGAAACAGAATGAGTCAGGACTGCTGATCTAAAGAGGCCAGAGCACCGCTTGCCCTGAGAGATCACCAAGGCAGGTACTGGCTCTGGCATAAAGTAGTTTTTGTATTGGTAGAATGGACCAAAGAGAATTAGCAACTGCTGTGACTGCTATATTCTTCCTTAGCCAATACAGGAAGGAGGCACTAAGTTTAATTACTCTCAATATATCTTACAAATAAGGCATTTTGTAAGGAATAAAATGTAATAAATATAAGTAACTTCTGCTTTACCATGTGGCCACTGCATTCCAGGAATTCTTATCTCACCCAGCCCCATGTTGGGTTTGCCATGTGACATGCCAGAAATCCTTGCATCCCACCCTTATATTTATTATAAAAAGAAAGCCATATTTATGTAGGGAGGGCAGGGGGAAAATGGATTGGACCAGAACAGGGTCAATGCATCTCTTAAGGCTGCTTCACGCTGTCTTAAGAGTGAAGTTTGTCTTTTCAGAAGATGAAAGTATATCTCTGCTGAGTTTTTCAGCTCATTTTCTGCAGTCTGGGTGAGTTTAAAGCATAGGATAATGAATTAAGATTTTCTGGAGCTCAGAAATAAAAACTGAGTTAATAAGAGAACCTTGGGAAGTGACACATATAGTAAGTGTACTCCTCTGTTGGGAACCAAAGTCTAACTTAGCCATATTTTATAAGTTAGCTTCTACAGCTAGCCAGCAGTATAGACTAGATAGCGAAATACCAGAAAACTACATACCCTTATTGTTAAACTAAACCATGACTCCAAGCTTTCTCTTTGACCTTCTCAGATCAGCAAGGTGACATCCTCCAGACCCTCAACTGATAACAGATAGATTTCCATATCAATTCTACCCTGTCTGTTACTTCCCCTCACATTCCTTTGAACATCCCACCCCTTTCCTCCCAGCTACCTGCATGGCAGAGATTCTGTATAAATATTGACTGAAATAATAAAGCTTAGGAGGACTTGAACAGAGTGATTTGTCTTGTCCTTCCGTTCCTTGTGTTCCTGCCTTCCATTTGTTTCGTTCCCAGGTTCAGGTCCACGCTGAAGACCCTGCTGGCAGAGAAAACTCCTCTATTATGGAGTCTTGAAGTCATTTTAAGAAAAGAAGAAAAAAGGGAGAGAAGAAGATTTGAAATTGGGACATGTATAACCTTAAGTTAGGCTTTTGTCTATATTTTAAATAAACCTTAAGACAGCTATTTTGTGTTTCTTCCTTCTAGGGGACTCCAGTGGCTAGTGGCTATACAATAAATTTTGTGGGTCTCTGTGAGGTCTGGGAATGGGAAGAGGTTAAAATGTCTGTGTGTTGTGCCCTGGTCACAAGGCCCCCGAAGAAGAGATCATCAAAGACACAAACTCTCCGAAATGCAAAAGCAAGGTCTAGTGAAAAACTTGGAGTCGAGACGAGGACCTTGGTCTGGCCCATGTGTGACAGCAGCTACAGGAGTCGCCTGCTCTTCTGTGAGCGGGGCTCTTAAAGGCGAAAGTCACAAGGTTATACATTAATTAGGGGTTTTATTATGGATACAATTAGCTCTTTCAGTTGGAGACTTTCCAGAAGTTTGCCAAAACTTCTCTAGATTATCTCCTGGGTGGGGACATTCTGTGGCTATCAGATGGCCCCAGGCAAGCTTCAGTACTGAGACATTTTATGGTTAATTTAACTGCACCTCTCTTGTTAGTACTTCTTGGCTTATACTGAAAATTGAAGCTCAAAAATGGAGGTGCTGCTCTGGTTCATTTTCCCCTTTCTCATGGGCCTGATGGAACCTAATCATGGGTTTTAAACAGTTAGTTCTGTCTGGAAAGTATATCTCTCTCTATGTCTTTTTTAATTACAGGCATGTCGACTTGGGTTCTCTGTATTATAAGTTGAATTGCTCTGTCATGCATTTGAGTAGTCTGTTGATGACACTGGGTCAGAAGGCCAGAAGAAAGAGTGTCAGGGGTCATGTGAGGGATGAGATCACAATAGCAAACCAGGGGGACTTGGTGTACCAATTTTTGAAACAATTCTGGTTGGCCTTATGTTTTGTTTGTTTGGTTTGGTTTGATGTTTTTAGCTAAACCTTTCTGTATCTTGGCCATTGATTTTTTTTTTTAAATAGCTTTTGAGTGGTCTATATAAAAACAGCATTCTTTACCTAGTATAGTGCACAGTCTTTTGTCTCTCAGAAAAAAACGAGGTCTAGTCTTCTCCTGTTCTGCAGGACTACTTCCGATAGGGAAGTCCAGGAGTCCTGGAGGTATAAAATATAGTTTTTTAAACTTTTTTGTGTTTTTGTTAATGGACAAGCTGAGCCTGGAATAATGCTGCTGCTGAGTGATTAGAGATGCTGCTCTTGTCTATAATCTCACTAGGCTAGCCTCTAGAAATATAGATAGGGTGAGGGTTGTAACTGGCTTTTTCTTATAGCATCCATGGTTTGCATGTTCACTTAGGTTGTACAGGTCTTTTCCAGTGTGGTATATCAACAGAGGTACTAGCTTGAATAATATACAAAATCTTTGAGTCTAACTGAGGACCATGTCATGTACACACGGGGTCAGCCCAGTGGAATTTCCCCGACCAGCAGGGTCTTCAGCGTGGACCTGAACCTGGGAAGGAAGCAAATGGAAGGCAGGAACACAAGGAACGGAAAGACAAGACAAATCTCTCTGTTCAAGTCCTCCAAAGCTTTATTATTACAGCCCATATTTATACAGAATCTCTGCCATGCAGGTAGCTGGGAGGAAAGGGGTGGGATGTTCAAAAGAATGTGAGGGGAAGTAACAGACAGGGTAGAATTGATATGGAAATCTATCTGTTATCAGTTGAGGGTCTGGGGAAGGTCACCTTGCTGATCTGAGAAGGTCAAAGAGAAAGCCTGAAGTCAAGGTTTAGTTTAACAATAAGGGTGTGTGTAGTCTCTGGTATTTCATTATCTAGGGTATAGGCTGCTGGCTAGCTGTAGAAGCTAACTTATAAAATATGGCTAAGTTGACTTTGGCTCCCAACAGAGGAACATGCCCATTATGTATTGTCTAAGGGTAATAGATAGTTGGTTTGGTCCCCAAGTGGCTGGGTATGGTTGCAATGGACCTGGTACTTTAGTGGGACCTGACCTATGCACAGACCTTGGCCCTCTACCTGTTGGAGTGTTAGAGAAGCTTTGGTCTGCCAGTGGCAGTGCTAGTGGTCAGCAGAGGTGCTAAATTTGCCCATTATTGCCACTCCCTCTTAGAAAGGGGGTTGTGTATCATAACAGAGCCAGCAGAAAGCTGTCAAACGAGGCCTGGTGGCATTGAGGGGCAAGTAGGACTTCCGGAGCAGGGAGTGCAGTAGGTCTCTGTCTACTGAGATGAGAGGAAGAATAGTGCCCCGTGGAGAGGTGATGTGATTTGGCTCAGGGGTGGTATAATGGGCCCACTTGTAGCAATGAACTTTTGGACCAAGCTGCTCTAACTAGGAGGATTTAGTACAGTGTTAGGCCCCACCCATCACTTTTATTGGGGACAGGATTTGCTGGATGGTGAAAGTCAGGCCAGGGTCATACCCAGAGCAATACAGCCACAGCCCCTCGGTCTTATTGGTAGTCTAGTTTTTTGTTTTTCGGGGCTTTTTTTTTTTTTTTTTTTTTTTTTCAGTAAATGATATGACCATAGAGTTGGAGTGCCCCAGGTTTCTGGGGGTAATATTACTTTTCATAGCATTCAAGCTTTTTCTGTGGTAATAGGTGTCTTTGGGCCCCCCACATTTATGTGCCTGGTCTTTATTTCTGAAGTGAGCTGGACACACATAGTACCCGAATCCCTGAGTCTTGATCTTGGTCAGTGGAGCATGACATCCATACCCTGTTTGCATCCCGACTGAGTTCAAGTCCCATGTTTCCACTGCCAGGTCACAGAGATCTACATATAGGTCCAGGAACCAGGTGTCCCTTGGGTCTGTTATGGAGGAGGTAAAGTTCACTGCAATTCTGACCTCTTTGCTGGCAATAATCCAGGTCTGGTTCTAGAGTGCGTTGTTCAGGTGGCTTATGCCTCCAGGGGCTGTCAGGAGCAAAAGTAGCAGAAGCAGTGTAGGCCTCATTCCTTTTGGTGACAGAGCTGAGTTTTAGCAGGTTACAGGGTGTCTGGATGCCTCTCAGATTTCATTCTGATTGCCGGAAAATTGGATGGGTCTGCTGGACGAGCATGGAAGTGGTGAATTTGGGTAACAATCTCATTTACCTTGAGCGTAGTGGGTATGGTCATGATGATAACATAAGGTCTTTTCTACTGTGGTTTCTAGGTCGGGTGTTGATGTCTACAGATCAGGACCCAGTCTCCTGGTTTGAACCTATGGGGTTTTGGGGTACAGGCAGCCTCATAAATGTCATAAAGTTTGGGCCATATGTTCTGGTGGGTGAGTTGGAGCCTTTGAATAGCATTTAGAAGGTCTTGGTCATCTAGGGGCACAACCAGCTTGGTCTGCAAGCTTGGTATCATTGGTGGAGGGTTTTTATACATGATTTCAAAGTAAGTCCCATCTGATAGGGCAAATTACGCACCCTAATAAAGGCAAAGGGGAGAAGAGTCACCCAGTCTGTGCAGATTTTACAGCTAATTTAATTAAGGTCTCTTTTAAAGTTTTTTGGTTTTGGGTTTTTTTTTTTTTAACCTGTCTTGAGCTCTGGGGTCTATAAGCGCAATGAAGCTTTTAATTGGTCCTTAGTGCAGTGGCTTACCTGAGAGATGAAGGCAGGGCCATTGTCCAACCCCATCATGGCTGGAAAACCGTACCTGGAAAGGATCTCTTCTATCAGCTTTTTTGCCACCATGTTCACGGTCTCACGTTTGGTCGGGTATGCCTCAGACTACCTGGAGAAGACGTCTGTAAACACAAGTATTTGTATCTAAATTTTCCTGACTTGATTTTAGTAAAATATACCTCTCAATCCATACTTGGTCAAGTCTTTCTTTGTCTAGCACCAGGGTTGGAAGAGGTTAGCAAGATATTACTCACCTGGTAGACATGGCATTTGGAGACTATTTTTTTTAATAGCCTTGGTTGCCATCTTGTATTTTTTTGAAGTGCTAAATACTCTTTATTTGATATTATACATAGACCACAGTAAGTACCTTTCAATGTAAAAAGCATCATCTTTTGACTTAGGGAATTCTAATTCAAATGACATCAAGTCAAGAATAGACAGTTGCTTCCTGACATTTAGCCACTGCCTTTAACAGGCCAATGAATACAAACTGTAACAGAGGTAAGTCTTCACATTTGAGACAGTGTCAGAATTTTCTCAGGGTTTAAACATATTCATATGCCCAGTTATATAAATTTAAGTATAAAACCATTCAATGGATTTGAGGTGACACCCCATCTTTTGTGGAAAGCAGAATTAAGTCCAATCCTATCTTGAGAAAGGGAAGAACATTGATAGTACTTATGCAACTGGAATTGTTATTTTTAAAAAAGATCATATTCACTTTTCTACAAGTCAGTTTTACTTAAATCAGGACCATCCAACAAAAACATTGTTAGCCATTCATGATCTGAATTTTGGTGTATGAATTAAATTATGGTACACGTTAAAAGCCAAGAGATATTTGTAATAATAAATAAGGCAGTGGAACTATTCATTAGTATCCTTTTTAAGATAAGCTATTACATCTGTCCTTTCTCCCCTCTTCTTAATTCCAGTGAAGATCATTTTTGTTCCAGGGATGTACTTTTTGGGATTCTCCAAATCCTCTCCCCAGGTGGTGTCTTTGTTCTTGTTGGCATCCATGTACGAGAATCCAGTGGCCTGACCCATTTTCCTCCCAAACAGACCATGGAGATTTGGTCCAGTCTCATGCTTGCCTCCCTTTTCCACAGTGTGGCACTGGGCACACTTCTGAACAAAAATCTTCTTGCCTTTCTCAACATCACCCATTTTTAATTCACTCCCGGGTGATCAATACTACAGGAGCTCAGACTAGAAGACGGACGTCCCGCTCTCTAGCCCAAGGACACGCCGGCCCGCGCCTATGTACCTGTGTCGGTGCAACCGCACTCCCCATTTTGTATTTTTATGCTGGCCTGATTTAGTAAATTTTGCACCTTCCAGATACCTAGATGGGATGATCAATAAATCTTTCTGAGTATCACCAGTCTTGTCTCTCTTGGCAAGACAATCCATCCATCTGCTGTTCTCCACCAGCCTTTTATTATATGGGTCATTGGCAGGGTATGGATCCAGGTTAAGTCAGTTGGAGTGTATTGGGGGGGTCTGTGGCAGACTTTTAGCTCACCAAGACTAGGGATATCTTCAGAGTGGATGCCACCCCTTTGGCTGTCTAATCTGCCAAGTTACTACCAGTCCCCTTTTGGTGCCCCGGGAATGGATAATAGCCACTTTCATGGGTTTTCAGATGGCCTGAAGAAGCACCAAAATCTCTTGTGTGGTAGAATGTTCTTTGTATGCTGTAAATAAAGCACTGTTTTGGCCTATGCACAGCACCATAGAAGTGGGTGGAGAATCAGCACAGGCAGGCAGGTAGAAGGGCGGAGTTAGTCAGTCTCCATCCGACCCCCGAAGACAGACATGTAGAGGTACTGGCTGAGCCACATGGTGGGAAGATAAATGAAAATGGGTTGAATTAAGATGAAAGAGCTAGCTAGTAATGTGCTTAAGACATGGGCCAAATAGTGTAAAGGACATAAGTGTATGATTCATTTCTTTGGGAGACAAAAGCCGCCATGCGCCAGGTTACAAACCTCCGGCCCCAAACGGGCCGAGAAATTTTCTACAACACTCTTGTTTATTTTTGTTCGTCTTCTTCTACTGTCAGCGAGTCTCTTTCCCTGTGGATGGCCCCGTGGATATGTGCAGTGGCAAAGACATATCTGCTATCTATATAGATATTTAGGGTTTTTTTCTTTTTTAGTCTTAAAACCTTGGTTAGGGCGATTCAAATCTGCTTTTTTTGGACAGAGGTCCCTGCTGGTAGGGGTTCTGCCCTGATGATACCCAAAGTGGTGGTCACTCCTGCCACTGAAAACTTTTGTCCGTCACACACATAACTGCTGCCATCTGTAAACCAAGTTTCCTCTGCATCTGGCAATGGTGAGTCCAGCAGGTGCAGGTGGATGCAGTGGGCTTGAGCCAGTATCTCCGTGCAGTCATGTAGTGGTGCCTCAAGGTCAGGATCTGGCAGCAGCATGACTGGGTTAAGGGCCGTGGGCGCCTGGAATATTATTCTGGTGCAGTTGAGAAGGAAGGCTTGATAATGAGTCATTCTGGCATTGCTCAGTCAGTGGTTGAGCAGCTGTTTAAGGACTGTCCCAGGCACGTGGAGTGGCAAAGGTTAAGTTTTGCTCCAGAGTTAGTTTGTCAGTGTCTTTCTCCTGCATTGCCACTGCAGCTATGATGTACAGGCAGGGGGCCATCCTGCAGCCATGGGATCCAATGTTTTAGATAGATATCCTACATGTCTCTCTTTTTTTTTTTTTTAACTTTATTTATTTTATTTATTTATTTTATTTATTTGCCTTGGTGTTTTGCCTGGAACTGGAACTACAGACAGTTGTTAGCTGCCATGTGGGTGCTATAAATTGAACCGGGGTCCTCTGGAAGAGCAGACGGTGCTCTTAACCGCTGAGCCATCTCTCCAGCCCCCCCACACACATGTCTCTTCTAGGGCCCTATGGTCTGGGTGAGTATCTCTTTTTCAATTTTCTTTTTTATTCTTATCTATAAACAAGTTTATTTATATCAGACAGTCTAAAAGCTGGGGCCTCTAAGAGTTTCTGCTTCAGGACGTGGAAGGCCCTCTGTCTTTTTTCCATCCATGTGAAGTCAGATGTGTTTTGGGTGGCCTTACATAAAAGCTTAGCCAGTTTGGTAAACCTCAAGATCCATAGGCAACAGAACCCTTCTGTGCCCAGGAATTTCTTCACCAACCTGACAGTCTTAGAAGCAGGTATTATTTTTAACATCATCTCCTTGCAGGCATTCCAGAGCCATCTGTAGCCCTCTTTGAGAATGTACTCCAGGTTCATTATCCATGATCTTCAGATCTGGGCCTACTTGGCAGAGGCTCCATAACCCAAGTCTCTCAGGGCCTTCAACAAGTCCTCGGTTCCTTTCCTGTGCAGGTCTCTCTATCAGCAGCTGTAACCAACAGGTCATCTACATATTGCAACAAGCTTATATCAGGGTTTTGGTTCTGTACTCATGCAGATCCTCGTGGAAGACTTCATTAAAGATGATGGGGGAGTTCTTGAACCCTTGAGGTAGTCTAGTCCAAGTCAATTGGCCACTGATTCCAATCTCTGGATCGTTCTACTCAAAGGCAAAATATTACTGGCTCTTAGGGGCCAGGGGCAGGTTGAAAAGGGCATTTTTTAGGTCTAGGACTAAATATCATTGCCAGTCTAGAAGAATGTACTCAATAGGGTATAAGGGTTTGGCACAGTGGCATTAATTTAGGCATTAGGGCAAAGCCCTGGGAACAGAGTCTGGGAGCAGGAGCTAAGGATCCAGGCTGGGCTTCAATAGCAGGAAAAGGTCAAAAATGAGTATCAGGTGAGAAAGAACAGCTGACCAGTGAAGATTGTGGCTGGAGGTGATCCTCTGCCAGGCTAGCATACTACCAGAAAACTGAACTATCAGTGGTCCATTCCAGAGACAATAGTTCACATTTATACCAACTGGCAAAGAAAGACTTACCAATCAAGGCTGGTGGTGTTCAAACAAGCTGCAGCGGGGCAGATGGAAGGTGGCCTAGTAGTGAGCCCCGGATCAGGATCTCCTGGCCTATGTGCACTTAAGACCAGGAGAGAGCCTATCCAAGTCATGGCACCAAAATGTTGGTTTCACACATGAGATCAGACACACACACTACCAGGGCTACACGAGAGTTTATTCAGGAGAGTATAGAGGCAGAGAAGTGGAAGAGAAAAATAGATTGACTTTCATATGGCATCTCCTTTTAAAAGGGTGGGCACAGATTTACATTACCATGCCTAGGGCCATGACCTCTATATGCAGCATGTTCTGCCAGTGCCATGTTGGCTTTACCACCTGGCCACTGCATTCCAGGAATTCATATCTCACCCAGCACCATGTTGGGTTTACCATGTGGCATGCCAGGAATCCTTACAGAATGCAGGTTTAAAGCCAGCTGCTGATGAGGGCTTGAGATGGAAACAGAACATTCCACATGTGGGCAGTGCTGTGTCCCTGGCATGACTCCTGGTGAGGACTGTAGGCTGGCTGGCTTAGCTGCTTCCCTGGATGGGGGAGAACTGAAAATAACCAGTGAGAGCTGGATTGAATAAACATGTTTATTTATTCCACATGATGGAAGACTCAGTGGCCACTCAGAGTAAAGAGAAGAGCTGAAGATGTCATTGGTTGGTGGAGTGTGTGTGCAGCACACAGGCCCTGGGTTCACCTCCAGCATGGCAAACAGAAGAAGACAAGAGAGGAGAGAAAAATTGTTAAGCAAGGACCTAGGAAGTGAGTATATAAGAACCAAAACTACAGACCGGTAGAGGTAGCCTTTACTCACAGCATGCGGGAGGCAGAGGCAGGTGGATCTCTATGAGTTAGAGTCCAGCTTGGTCTATAGAGTTAGTTCCAAGACAGCCAGGGCTATAAAAAGTTTTGTCTTAAAGAAAAAAGGAGGAGGAGGAGCCAAAATTTCAAATATATATGCTTATATTTAATCAATGGTCATATTTTAGATAATAAAAATCTAATCATTAAGTAAAAAAATTTTAGATACCTTTATATGGGGAAGGACAGATAGGACAGAGATAAAAGAGACAAAAGCTAAACTTGTTTAAATGTGTTTTGTTGGGCTAGACTTAACTGTTGGGAGCCAAAGCCTAACTTAGCCATATTTTAGCTCCTACAGCTAGCCATTTACCAGCAATCTATACCCTAGATATATATCTATACCCTGTCTGGCAGAATAGGGCAGAGGGAGATCCAGACCAGCCGGCCTCTCCCTGGGGTTGGAGGGAGACGATGAGTGTCGATGACCCAGCACCCCCAGCACCAGCAACCGCACCCGGGGGGAAATCACATGCTGAGTCGGGAGCCTCGTCGAAGTAAGAACTCACTTCATTACATCAGTCTGGGGCTTATATAGGGCTGTGAGAGGCGAGTGGGAATCTTGGGATAGGTTAGGTGGGGTGGGGGAAGAGGGCCAATAGCATGTTAGCAGAGGCTAGGCAGAGGCGGTCTTAGATCAGGCTATGCTTGAGTCACTCACATGTGGAGTTTATGGCCAGAGACAGGTCGCCAAACTCTAGGAAGGCTTAGGAATTTACACTGGGCCTCAACCCCTTGGCCTCAGAAGGGCCCAACACCAGAAGACTACACCTTTATTGTTTTAAGCTAAACCATGACTCCAGGCTTTCTCCTTGACCTTCTCAGATCAGCAGGTGACATCCTCCAGACACTCAACTGATAACAGATAGATTTCCATATCAATTCTACCCTGTCTGTTACTTCCCCTCACAGTCTTGCCACCTTCTTTTGAATATCCCACCCCTTTCCTCCCAGCTACCTGCATGGCAGAGATTCTGTATAAATATTGGCTGAAACAATAAAGCTATGGGGACTTGATCAGAGAGATTTGTCTTGTCCTTCCGTTCTTCGTGTTCCTGCCTTCCATTTGTTTCGTTCCCAGGTTCAGGTCCACGCTGAAGACCCTGCTGGCCGGGGCACTTAACTTTGGAATCATGTAGGTATTTAAAAAATATAATTAAATTATGAAAAGCAAATCTTGAAAAAGGGAAAATAAAGGAAAGTAAATTAGCATAAATATGTAGCCAACAGGACAAACTGCTCCAAGTAACTTAAATATGTAGTAATATAGGGCTGAGGAGATGGTGCACACCAAAGGTGCAGTTATAGACACAGGCACCATGATTCACACTGTAATCTCAGCACTCAAGGAGCCTAGCACAGAAGGACTGCTTCAAAGGTCAGCCTAGGATACACAGCAAAACCTCTCAATAAAATAAAGTAATAAAATAACAACAGCATTTCAGCTGGTGTTCCTGGTGAAATATCCTGTTAAGATAAGAACTATAAAAAATTAATAAGGAGCCTTTAAAGTTTTAATGTTATATTGCTGGCATCTAATATGACCGTAAGGATAACAAGGAACAAAGGAAATGAGTAATTATGTGAAATTCGCTCCTACTCAGGAGCATTCAGTACCAACATTCTTGTGAAAGAAAAAAAAATAACCAACTCAGACAGCTAAGTAGAAGTCTTATGGTCATGAATTTAAAATGAAGTAGCAACAGAAATAAATAGAGCATTGTATCTTTTAAATAAAAACAGAAGCATTTCCTAGACACTTTCAAGGAAAAGTATTAGAAACAAAAATAGCAATGAACTCTCTTATCTGACCTTGAAGTATCATTTCCACTAAAAGAATCAGGGCACCTTAAGGGGAAACACACACACACACACACACACACACACACACAACTAACTTCCAGGATTGAAGACATACAAGAGAAGCTTGAGCCATCTTGTCACACAGGCAACAAAGAAGCTACAGGATTATAGCTAAGTGCCAAGGAACCGTGCTGCAGTGATAGTGCATACAAGTTGATTGTAGCACTAGCCATGGTGGCCGGGAAGGGAAATCAGCCTAGCTGCCCATCAACAGATGAATAGGTACAGAGACTGTGGTATGTGTACACAGTGAAGTATTATTCAGCCACAAAATCATGTCACTTACAGGAAAATAGAGATGATTCCATTAAGCACAATAAGCCAGACTCAAAAAGAAAGGTGTCATGTTTTTTTCTCATATTCAGAATAAAGGTATTATATGGCACATAAAAGTGAGGGAGAGCAGTTTGATGGAAGTGAAGGGGATTCGTGAGATGAGACCAAGGGAGAATAATGGAGTAATGAATATGAACAAGTTACAAGATGTATGAAGACATCATGATAAAACCTATTTGTATGCTACAGAAAATATAGATTAAATATTATACATGTCTAAAGGGTTCCAAAGCCAACTTGTAGAAGATCCTGCTGGTAAAGAACAATTGGACCTTAGCTTTGATATGACACTGGCAATGACCTGAAACATATTAATGTTCCCATTGTAGGTCTATAAAGGAAGTAAGTATAATCTCATTGGCTATTCCTGAAGGAAGCTATAAAGCCTGATCATTATTGTGAAGATTAGTCATAAAAAGGCAATTAGCAAGCATAATTACAAAAAATCTTAAATTTGAATCTGATAAAACCAACATCCAAGCACAGATCATAAGAACTCTAGAAGACAAAGGAGCATTCCACATACTGCAAGGGTCCAAAAAACAAAGTCTAAATGGCCAAGTTCTCAAAAATTAGATTGCAAAGAGCAGATGTATGTGTGTGTGTGTGTGTGTGTGTGTGTGTGTGTGTGTGTGTACATATATAGATGAATATTTGTCAGGTATTTAATAAATCCTGGGATATCAGAGAGACCACACAGTCAAATCCTAGGCAGACAGCTCAGGAAATCCTTGATCCTTGAATACAAGGATAAACAGCTGAGTCAGTCACACTCACCTTTAATCCCAGCACAGGGAAAGCCAGGAGTGGGACCAACACCCTTAATCCCGTAAATTCAGAGACAGAACTTCTGTTTCTCTGAGTTCAAGGCTATAAGCCTTTAATCCTAACCTGGATGGGATAGAGTAATAAGGGCTCCTAGAAACCAGGCAGAAACAAGGGACTGACAGAAGCAACAGGCAGAAGCGACAAAGCTGAGGAAGTTGTAAGCAGCTGGGTAAGAATTGGCTATGGTGCTTCCTCTCTCTGATATTTCAGCTTTCCCCTGATATTTGGCTCAGAGTCTTCTTTACTCACAACCCAAATTTGTGCTACTACACACACACACACACACACACACACACATATATATATATATATATATAAATCTTATATATATATATAAAAGGTTCACTTGATGTATCAACAAAAAAGCAGGCTTATTAGCACAGATCTGCACTCTTAGCTCTTGGGAGGTGGGGCAAGAGGATCAGGAGTTCAAAGCTGACCTGAGCTACAAGAAGACTTTGTTTTCTGTTTTTTGTTTTTTTATTTTAAACTATCAATAATCATGACACAAAGACATTAGTTGTAATCTGATTCAAACAAGTAAACTGATCTTTTAATTTTTTGAGACAGGATCTCTCTACATAACCCTAGGTGTCCTAAAACTCAATAGGTAGACCAGGCTGGCCCAGAACTCACAGTGATCCATCTTCCTTCTGCCTCTCAGGTGCTAGAATTAACCTATTACTTTTTTGGACCAGGAAACAATCATCTATCTCCATATAGCAAAGAAGCTGAGCCTGCAAAAGTCTAAGGGCTGCTATTACTAGTCCTAAAGGTGAACTTCCTGGAGACCACACGATGGTGCCAAATATCCAGATTTGTCTAAAATGATAACGGGAGCTAGCCTTGGGAACAACTGATATCTGGGTTTTTGACATTTAAAAACTTTTAACTCTCCAAAATACATTTTAAAATGGAGGAAACAATAATTGTGTGTCCAAGCCATGCCAAGGAAGTATATCACTGTTTCTATTCATAGTAAAAACAACTTATTTAGAACAACATGTGAAAAAAAAAAAGAATGAGCCTTTCAAGAAATAAAACCATAGGCATAATGCTTGTAGACAGGCAAAAAGATGCATGGTCCTTAAGGGAATATAAATTTTAATAGGGAAATTTGAACAATAGAGAACAAACTGCCTGTTAGATTCATGATATATGAAGTTTGGTCCAATTCCATCAGTCGTCAAGGATATTAGCAGAGGCCCAGCTGGCCTGCCAGAAAGACTATCTGGAAGGGCCTGACATGTCCACTACACATTGCTCAGCCTGACATGAGCCCTGGAGTATATGAAGCTGTGGAACTACCAGATAAGAAATAATAAGGACTCCCAAGAATTAAAATGTCTGATTGAGATATCAAAGGTGGCTTTTCAGAAACAAATTAATTTAGTGAAGAATAAATTATTACCAAGTTTTAAAAAAATTAGTCTGGAGTTCATCCTTGGTCTGATTAAGGCCAATCCTGTCTTTTCCCTGAATGTTGTGCAGTAAGGCTACTGTTATCACTCTGCTTGTATCTGGAGCCTCAAACACTAACTCCAACTTGAAATACAGCTTGGAGATTGGAAACTGTTATCTCCCTGAACATTCTGCTGTGGGAGAAAATCATCGTTTTTTAATGTAGCAGAGATTAGACTAATTTAATTCTTCACTCTTCCAAGAAATGAGAGAAATGTTTGCAAAGATTCTTAATACACCAGAGATAAAATATTTAACATTTTTTAAAAAAAAGATTTATAGAAAAAGGGTGATGTGATGATGGTTTAAATGACAATGGTCCCATGGGTTTACATTTGATGTCTTGGTCCCTAGTTGGCGGCTATTTAGAGTGTAGATCATGTGGTCTTACTGGAGGAGGTGTGTTTTGAGGTTTCAAAAGCCTCCTGCCATTCCCACTGCACCCTCCCTGCCTCCTGCTTGTGGACGAGATGTGAGCTCTTAGCCATCATGTCTTTGCTCCACTATCATGACTCTCCCTGGCTCTAAAGCTTCTCACATAGACTTATGAAGTGAAAAAGAAAAAGTTAAAGTATAGCGCAGAAAAAGCAGAATTGATCATTAACTAATGAATAGTCATGGTAAAAATCAAGACATTAGGAGAGAAATTCTCAATCTTTTAACAGTAGCTGAAAGAAGTTTGCTGTGAGAATCCATCTCCCAGAAATGTCCAAGAAGCTACACATATGAAATCTCATCATCAGCATGGCTGCCTACACTAGGCCTGGATGAGGGTGGCAGCAGTAGAAAGTTCCATGGGAAGGACACTCATGAGGCCTTGACCCTAAACAAACCCTAGAGGCAACTATGGAACACTGAGAGCAGGAGACAGTCTTACCCAGGGAAGATCACGACAACTGATATCAATACCAAATGTCAGTCAAAAAATACATCTGAGTAACATTTTACAGACTGAGCAAGTTGTATTTATACATTTAGGAAAGTGTGTGTGTGTGTGTGTGTGTGTGTGTGTGTGTGTGTGTGTGTGTTACATTGGAGAAGTTAAAGGGAGGAACAGAAGAGGGATGAAACAAATTAAAAAATGACAGCTAAAATAGTTTAGAAAAAATATAACATAGAAAATGAGAAGCATGTAGTAATACAAGTTAAAAAGTAAAGATCTTTTTCTAAATGTCTTATATTAGCAGTTTTTATCCACTGAATGGTATATTCCAGTGTTTTCTGTGTAACAGCAGGAATAATTGATGCTGAATTATTTCTTTTTCTTAAAAAAAGAAAGAAATGAAGAAATGAAATATAACTGCAAGTCATATCCCCAGAATCCAGTAATAAGGACACTGGCACCCTCATTTTTAGTTTTTAAAAATACTTGTCTACTGCTTCTCTGTGTAACTCTCTTCTGTAATATAGGTCAAAGCAATATAAATTGTGCTATATAATGTTATGCAATCTAATATGTATAATATATAGATTATCTATAAGCTAGTCTATAATGTGCCAGCACCACTAAACACTACCAATGTAAATTTGATAAGACAAATATGGTCCCTGCCTACATGGAGCTTTGAAGACACAATGATCTGGATAAAGAAAGATGTTAGAAATAAAGTTAAGTGGGAAGGGGTGTAGCGGGAAATCAGGAACTGTATATGTGAACGATCGCGTCATAGGACTAGAGACGAGCGGGGCGTGGTTAACTGAAAAGGATTCCGGAAGTAGACCTTCGAGGGAGGGGACCAGGACAAAAAGTCGTCATTCTCTCACGAGAGTTCCCCGACCGAGTGCGCAGTTCTCTCCAGCTGCCCGGGAGTTCGGACATACGGCGTGGAGATGAAGAATCTTCCTTAGAAAGGATCCGGCGCGCTGCAACCTCATCCTGTCATCTTCTCCTAAAACCGGCTCTGTTTTGTAAGCTATTTTCACCAAATAAACCCTGTTTAAAACATATCTCAGGGTGGGTTTTTACCGCAATAAAGGGGAAAGTGGAACTGTGGTGGGTATGTTAAAAAAAAAAAAAAAAAAAAAAAAAAAACTTTTAAAAAATGTCCAAAAAAGAAAAAAAATACTTATTTTTTTAAAAAGAAATTAATGTGACCACTTGGTGGCAGCGAGGTAATGTAAAAAGTGGAGCCTAAATATTAATGTTCACTTGAGAAGAAATCTCAAAGAGCTACTCAATGTTCTCAGGATATCCATGTAGTCCCTCAGGTTTCTCAACCTTCTTTGCAATTGGTCACACGATTAGTTTTGGTCAATAAGCTGGAAAGAGAAATGAGTCTACTCTAGGAGGAAGCTTTATTTTTAATTATGTTTACTTGCGTGCATTTGTGTGTGTGAGTGTACATTAGTGTGGATATTTCTGAGGCTATCAGCTTCCCTGGAGATGGTGTTACCACTGCCCAATAATTGTGCTGAAAGAACAGTACACACTTGAGGTCCCTGAGCCATCTTGCCAACCCATAGACAAAGCATTTTAAAAGGAGTACTTCCTTCCATCTCTTTCCTTCTCTGCCAATCATGGAGACTACAAGACAAAAGCAGCCTGGATGGTAGTCATAAGAAGCACAAACACGCTGGCAAGTCACTTCATGTTAGGAGCAGGAGATAATCCCTTGATGCCAAGTCACTGTATATTTCAGTCACTGTTCAATTGCCAAGAGGAGACACCATGACCAAGACAACTCTTATACAAAGAAAACACTAAATTGCGGGCTGGCTTCCAGTTTCGGAAGATTAGTTCCTTACCATCATGGAGGGCTGCATAAAGGCAGACACTGAAGCAGCAGCTGAGAGCTTTACATCCTGATCCATGGTCACACTTTTTCCAACAAAGTCATACTTCTAATCCTTCTCAAACAGTTCACCAACTAGGGACTAATCATGCAAATATCTGAGCCTATGGGGCCGTTCTTATTCAGACCATCACATTTGCCATAACAGATTCATTTTGCACGTCATGACCTTTGACTATTCTTTCATATGAATCTCCTTAATTCTCATGATATCTTTTCATCAGTGGAGAAAGAAAGACAGAAACATTCATGAAATTAGTCAATGATAAATAGAACAAATATATTGCCTTTTTGGTAGTGGGCTGCATTCAAAACATGAGTATTTTTCAAAAGCAGGTTGAAATCCACTGATTTTTAAGTTAATTTGCTGGGTCACTATTATGAATTTAAAAAAACAAATAAAGAGAATTGGAAAGATGTCTCAGTGGTTAAGAATTTTTGATGCACAACTCAGAAAGACCTGAGTACAGATTTAAACACCCATATGGAAAGCCAGGGCTAGCCATGCACACATCTGCACCCATATGCCAGTGCTGTGGGGTGGTGGAAACAGGAGAAATCCTGGGGCTTACTGGCTGCCAGCCTAAACCAAAAAAGAAAAAGAAAAAGAAAAAAAGGACATGCTCCATACTCAGAGAGATCCTGTGTCAAAGGAATGAATGAGTCAGAAAATGATAGAGGAAGACTTCTGATATCATCCTCTGACATATATCATATATACACCACACTGACATACATACATGAACTAAGACAACACTAGCCTAGGGTATAAAATAGGCATTTTTTTAAAGAAAATATGTTTAAAAAATATACATATATTTATTTTTTTTAAAAAAATCTTATTTATTTATTTATTTGCCTTGGTGTTTGCCTGAAACTGGAACTACAGATAGTTGTTAGCTGCCATGTGGGTGCTGGGAATTGAACCCCAGTCCTCTGGAAGAATAGTCAGTGCTCTTAACCACTGAGCCATCTCTCCAGCCCCCCAAAATATACATATATTTATATAACACATTACACATATATTATTAGGCATTGGTCACTTTGTAAAATAGAGTCTTTCTTACATATTTTTAATTTGGAGGAAGCCATGCATGCACTTGCAGAGTCCAGAGGACAGTTTGCAGGGGTCTGACCTCTCCTCTTATTTGGGTTCCAGGAACCAATCAGGTCCTGGGCTTGAAAACGAGCATCCTTATCTGTGATCTATCTCCCCACATCCCAGTGCTCTTCTTTTTTTATGACAAGGCCTCTGATATCTCTGCTGGGAGTGTTGACACGCACATGTAGTCTACACAGTGCTAAAAACTGAACTGGTTTTGTGCATGTTAAAACTCCCATCTCCAAATTTGACCTTTGAGCCATCATCAAAGACACTAAATTTTTAACTGTGACAGTGTTTAACAGTTGTCTCATAAAATTCTTGACATGTTAACACTAGTTCCTGTAAACACACTGTTGTCTGACTCCCTCTAACAGTGAGAGCTTCTGAAGATGATCTCAAGAAAGAAGAGATATGCTGCTGTGTCCTAGACAGAGAGGAAAAGTCAGGTTGGTGACAGAGGACATATCTACTGGCATTTTTCAGAAATCAATTCTCATCAGTGCCAATGGCTTCTGAGCCTTGCCCTGTCTCCTCTAGGTTAAGAAAAAGGTTATGTAGACAACAGCCCTCCCAGTGCTGGCAATTAGAAGCTCAGGACCTGGCATGAACTGCAAACCACTTAATCACTAAACTGCATTCTTAGGGTACCAACAAAATGTTCCTAAAACCATTTTCTTTCCAGCCTCCTGTCATTATCTCTTTACTCTCCTTAAAAATAGTTAAATTATGGCTGGCAAGATGACTAAATAATCATGAGAACCTGAGTTCGTTCAATTCCCCAGAACCTATATAAAAAAATCAACTGTGCCAGCACACACCTGTAATCCCAGCACTGTGGATGGAGGTAGACAAGTGGATCCTTGAGGCTGGCTGAATCACCAAGCTCAGAGAGAGAAAGAGACCTGTTACAAAAATGAGGTGAACACACACACACACACACACACACACACACACACACACACACAAGTGCACGAGATACAACTAAAATCAACAGGATGACCTTGAAGTTGAACATTAGCTACAGTCTAATCCCAACTTTAACATTATGCCACTCTGGGAAACTTAGTTTCTTTATTCACAAACTGGAAATAATAATAGTAGGTACATCATAGTTTCTGGTTATTAAATATATGTTGTATATTAAGTACTTACCACACTGATTAACATATAATAACACTCAGAAGGCAGAGGCTAGTGGATCTCTGAGGTCAAGATCAGCTTGCTTTCCTATAGAACTAGGACCTCCGGTCCAGGGATGACACTAACAACAATAGACTGAGCCCTCCCACATCAATCACTAGTTAGGAAAATACCTACAGGCTTACCCACAGCTGGATCTTATAGATATTTTCTCAGTCAAAGTTTCTTCCTCTCAGATGACTATAGTTGACATAAATCTAGCCAGCACATTGTTGTTTTGTTTTATGTTTTAGGAAGGGTCTCCGATAGTCAGGCTTGCCTTAAACTCCTGATTTACTGCTTCCCATCTCTCAAGTGCTAAAATTACAGGTATGTGACGCCAGACAATACGGCTTTAATTTAATTTCTCTTATAGCAGAAAACAACCATTATGCCCTTCCTAAGCCATTGCTCCAGAGGCTTTCAGTAATATTGGGGAATAACAGAGTCATTATAGCATAAAGCTTATGAACCGCTAATATGGTTCATAATCCAATGAAGCAGGGACTGAGAACCAATAAGATCAGTTCAACTAAGATGGTAAAACTGCTACTTGGGTGATACAACAGTATTTAGGCTTCACAATAATGTTGATTGGGAAGTAGCGAAACCAAAGAATTAATTATTTTATAATTTGTAACAATTCCTCTAAGTACTAAGAAAATTTTCAACTGTTTAGACTTTAAAGTGTTTGAAGTGTTCAAGATGATTTTGACATATTATGGAAGCTGACAAAAAACTATTGTTCTAATTGGGTTTCTGTTTCTATGATTAAACACTATAACCAAAAAAAAAAAATTGGAGAAGGAAGGGTTTATTTGGCTTACATGTCCCAGTCACAATACATCATGAAGGGAAGTCAGGGTAGGAACTCAACCAGGAATCAGAGCCAGGAACTGAGCCAAAGGCCATGGAGGAATGCTATTTACCATCTGGCTCCCCATGGTTTGCCCAGTGTGCTTTCTCATACAACCCAGGACCACCATAGGCTGAGCCTACCTACATCAATATTAATCATAGACATGCCTAAAGGCCAATCTGATGGAGATATTTTCCCTACTGAGTCCCTTTTCCTAGGATTTCTATTGCTATAAAGACACCAACTCTTATTTTTTAAAAAGCCAATTAATGGGTGGCTTACAGTTTTCCCTACTGAGTCCCTTTTCCTTAGGATTTCTATTGCTATAAAGACACCAACTCTTATTTTTTAAAAAGCCAATTAATGGGTGGCTTACAGTTCAGAGGTTCAGTCTATTATCATCATGGTGAAATATGGCAGCATGCCAGCAGACATAATGCTTGAGAAAGAGCTGAGAATTCTACTTTGATATGTAAGCAACAGAAAGTGAACTGAGACACTGAGCATGGCTTGAGCATATACGAGACCTCAAAGCCCACCTCTACAGTGACACACTTCCTCCCGTAAGGCCACATCTACTCCAACAAAGCCACACCTCTTAATAGTGCCACTCCCTATGATCTTATGGGAGCCAATTACATTCAAACTACCACATTATTCTCCTTGGCCCTCATCAGCTTGAACAATATCATACTGCAAAATGCATTTAGTCTAACTTCAAAAGTTTCCATAGTCTATCATAGTATCAGCACTGTTTAAAAGTTCCAAGTCTCTTCTGAGATTCATATATAATCACTTAACTGTAATCCTCTATAAAATCAAAATCAAAAATCAGACTACATACTTCCAATATATAGTATAATGGCACAGGATATACATTACCATTCCAGAATGTAGAGAGGGGAGCATAGGACGGAAATACTGGACAAAACCAAGACCAGAAACCATCTGGGCAAACTCTAAACTCTGCCTGTCCATGTCTGATGTCAATACAGTCTTCAGACTCCAGGTCCTTTCAGCTCTGTTGACTGCAAAATGCTCTCTGTTGGACTGATTCCACTCCCTATTAGCTGGTCACTTCAGCAAGTATCCCATGGCTCTGGCATCACCAACATCTTCAGGTCTCCAAGGTAATCCAGGCTTCAACTTTACATCTTCACACAGTGGCCTCTCCAGGCCTCCATTCAGGGACACTCCTGACACATGTCTGGCCTCAGCAACTTTTCTTAGGCAAATTCTATAACCCCTTTCTTTCATTAAACTCTTTCTATTATTAAAGCCAAAACCATGTGGCCAAAGCTGCCAAGTGCTGTTGCTTTACTGAGGCTGGAGCATGACCCCTTCATTTAGTTCTGTCCTCACCAGCTCTGTTTTTGATGTTTTTCTTCACTACCTAAGCTTGACTGTTGGTTTTCGATAGTGAGAAGAGATACACACTACCAAGGCCACACAAGGGTTTATTTAAGAGACTTCCCCGGCAGGTACAGAAATAGAAATAAAGCAGGACAGAAAGAGATAAGAAGAGAGAGACCAAAATGTGCACATATCTTTTAAGACAAGGGGTGTGTATGGGTTTGCAGAGTCACGTTTAGGGTATGCCTCCGTGTGCCTCCAGGGAAGTGCTTCTGTATGCAGTGCTGTATGATTTATGCAAACACGCCCAGGGGCGTGACTCCATACTAGATGCATCCCATGGGAGCCGAATTGGCTCAGCCACGTAGAGTGCCGGGAATCCTTACTTTGACTGTCCTGAAACTGTATCTGTAGGCCAGACTGGTCTCAGATTCAGAGATCTGCCCACCTCGGCCTTCCACTTGCTGGAACTCAGTTCTAAACTTTTCTTTAATTCCTTTTCACAAATTGGAAATTTAGCTAGGTGGAATCTTTCCCTCAGGCCATCATTCCATTTTATTCCATTTCTTAATCTGTTTGTTCCCTTGAACATAGCACTGAACTCCATTTCGCTTCCTGGTGCTCCTTTTCTCTTCAAATTGTATATTTTGTATTTTTTCCCTTGCTCAGGTTGCTCTTTTTCACTATAAATCTCCATTAGAGTTAACACTAATAACCATATGACAGAGTCTAGAGTAGGCTGTCTTGAGATTTCCTCTGCCAATGGATTTAATCTAAAACTCTTCACTTTAGCCTCAGGCAGACTCTTCAGACAAAGGCAAAAGGCAGCCACATTCTTCTCCATAATATCAGGAGAATGATCTCTAGACAACATGCTCAAATTCTTCTCCTCTAATACCTCTTGATCCAGCTCCCATAGTTTATCCAGTCCCAGTCAGCACCAGTGTCTTCCATGCTCCTACTGATATGGCAGTGTTTAAAGCTTTCAACTGCTTTTCTAATTCACATTCCCAAGGTCCGAATTCCTTCCAACAAAAGCCCTGAGGCCTATCACAGCAATATCTCTGTCCCTGGTACCAACTTCTGTCTTGGTTAGGGTTTCTGTTGCTGTGAAGAGACACCATGACCATAGCAACTCTTATAAAAGAAACCGTTTAATGAGAAGCTTACAGTTCAGAGGTTAATCCATTATCATCATGACAGGACATGGTGGTATGCAGGCAGACATGGTACTGAGAAAGAGCTGAGAATTCTCCATCTTTGATTCCTAGGCAACAAGAAGTGAACTGAGGCACCAGATGTGGTTTGAGCATATATGAGCCCTCAAAGCCTACCCCCACAGCAACACACTTCCTCCAATAAGGCCACACTTAACTCCACTATGAACTTATGGGGGAAATTAGATTCAAATTACCACATAGGGGAACCTAGCTTGTGTCAAGTAGGAAAAAGAACCAAGCAGCACATCTGTTACTTACAGAACTATTTCATTGTTTATAGCCCAGGCTAACTGGGAACTCACTGTTTAACACAGTCTGGCCTTGAACTCATGATAGTCCTCTTGTTGCTCAGCCTCTCAAGTGTTAGATACATAGATGAGCCACCATGCCTGCTTTTTGGTTACTTTTACGTTTTATTTCAGAATATGTAGTATGATTATTTTTTATAAGTAGCATTAAAATGCTTAATATATGTTACAGTTAGAAATAATTTAAATTAAGGGCTAGAGATAGAGTGACAGAGTATTTGCTTAACACAAGTAAAGAACCAGAGAAGTGCCTCCATTTTTGAACTTCAAGTTTCAGTTTGAAACAGGCCAAAAAGTACAAACTGGGGAGGCAGTGTAGGGGCTGATAGCAGTTAATTAGCCATGGAGTGTCCCAGGACCAGAGAGAGCCTGGAATGTCCTCTAAAGGAAAGAGCTTGGCAAACAGCCAGCTAAGATAATAAAGAAAATTCAGAAAGTCTCACAAACTAGCTAATCAAGATTGTATTTATACTAAGACTTCTGCAGCTGGAGAGATGACTCAGCGGTTAAGAGCACTGTCTGCTCTTCCAGAGGACCCTGGTTCGATTCCCAGCACCCACATGGCAGCTAACAACTGTCTGTAGTTCCAGTTCAAGGCAAACACCAAGGCAAATAAATAATAAGTAAATAAAGTTTAAAAAAAAAAAGATTGTATCTATACTAAGACTTCTAATTGATGTATAACCTTATGACATTTGCCTTTAAAAACCCACCTTGGAGGAGGGCATGTACCTCCTCCGGCCACTGCCACGTCTGTGTGCCAGACCAAGGTCCTTGTTGAAACTTTTCAATAAAGGTCTTTTTTTTAATTTTTTTTTATTTGTCTTGGTGTTTGCCTGGAATTGGGAACTGGAACTACAGTTGTGAGCTGTCATATGGGTGGTGGGAACCAAACCCTGGTCCTCTGGAAGAGCAGTCGGTGCTCTTAACTGCTGAGCCATCTCTCCAGCCCCAATAAAGGTTTTTTCAATAAACCTTACTTTTGCATTTCAGACAGTTTGATCTCTGATGGTCTATTTGGGGGTCTTGCCACCATGGAACAACAATACGCAAGGTCTTTGATGTAAGGATTCCTAGCAATAGCAGCTACATGATTAACGTGCTAGTTCGATAACCCAACATGGAGCTGGGTGAGATAAAACTTTCTGGCACATAGTGGCAACATGGTAAAGCCAACATGCATAGGCAGAACACTCCACATACAGAGGGCATGCCCCTATGCATAGCTATATAAATCTATGCCCACCTGTTCTCTTAAAAGGAGATGCCATGTGAAAGATCTCTCTCTTTTCTCTTTAGCTTCTCTTCCCTTGTACCTGCCTGGAAACTTTCCCGAATAAACTCTAGTGGGGCTGCTGGAAGTGTGTGTCTATTCTCATGTCTAAAACCAACACTTGATAATAATTATAATAAAGATGAAATAAATAAAAAATTTAGATTTCAAGAGTTGCTTAAGGACTGGAGAGATGGCTCAGAGGTTAAGACCACCAGCAGCTCTTCCAGAGGTTCTTAGTTCAATTGGCAACAACCACATGCTAGCTCACAACCATCTACAATGAAATCTGGTGCTCTCTTCTGGCCTACAGGGATACATGCAGACAGAACAGTGTATACATAACAAATAAATCTTTTTAAAAAAGAGTTGCTTAAATGCTTACCTAGTTCTTGCGTTATATAGTGTGTTAGCTAATCAGATATATAGTATTGTATCCATTCTAGATGCTCTTTCTTCTTCTGACAAACAAATCTACAACCTTCACCTGGTTGTATTTCCTCTTTCCCCCCCAAAAAAGTAATAAGATACAATTGGCTGTGTGTTTCCCTTCAGATAACATATAAAACAATACTGTACTTTATAATTTATCACATCTTAGAGTTGATAGCATGCTTTTGAACTTGTAAAAGTAAAATGTTTAAGGAAACTCAAATTAGTTGCACATGTTGAAGTCATAAATGAATGAAATATTGTTTTTTTAGAAAGTAAGCAAGAGCAAGTTTTCTTAATTTTTACAAGATTAACAAATAAGAGTTGTGTTGTAGAATATTTGATTATACAGTGAACTTCAAGATTTCATTATTTACTGGAAAAACCCACCTCTACCTGTAGTGTGTTTCAACTCTAGAACACAGCCTTAACCCAAGAGCTTTCTATTTATTGTAAACAGGACTAAATAAAATCAGCCATAGGTCAAGAGGCTGACCAATCAACTAGTTTACAGGAAGTAGCCATGGAAAGATTGAGAGACAAACAGGAAGTAATGGGAGTGACTTTGAGATTGGTAGTCCTGTTTGGTTTGGAACCACTGAAGAGCTCTCTGGGATATCAATAATGGAAGAAGGTCAGCTGCTTGCTTCTCAGCCTGTCTGAACTAGCAGGTTTTCACCCCAGAATATGGCTTTATTAGCAAAATTAAAATCTTGATTGTTAAAACAAAAGAATAGAGAGCTAAAATAACATTTGCCTCCCTACATGGAGGCATCTGAGGCAGAGACCTTGAGAAGCGAACTCCCCTAGGCTGTCTGTGTGGCTTCAGCATGAGGTGGTGGCTGCAGAGATGCAGTCAGCAACTGAGGCAGCATAGGATTCAGCGTAACTGTTGTGCTACAGATGTAAAAACGACAGAGTTGCAAAGGGAGCTAAAAGCATTAAAAAAAAAAAAAAATACAATTTGTAAAATTCTTATAAAGTGGACAACCTGTCAGGAAAATGAGCACTCTCACACACTAAATCAAAGAATGTCAAAAGGTGGCATGTAGGCTGAGGGCAACCATCTTCATTTTTCTTGGTTCCTAGTGGGTTAAAATATAGTAAATAATAACATCATTGGGCCCAGTGAGATGGCTCAGCAGGTAAAGGTGCTCACTTCATAATCTTGACCTGAGCTCCTGGTGAAAAGAAAAAACCAATTCCTGACACCTGTCCTTTGACATGTCATGGCACACACACACAGACACACACACACTTACCTGTACATACATACATATGCACATACACATCATATATACACACACAATATTCACACTAATGATAATTTTAAATACATCATTGCCTGAATACATCTGAGAAAGTTTAATAGCAAAAAATTAATAGCACTTTCCTTGGTGCTCTTTTTTTTTTAAACATTTGTTTATTTATTTATTATGTATACAGTGTACAGAAGAGGGCACTAGATTTCATTATAGATAGTTGTGAGCCACCATGTGGTTGCTAGGAACTGAACTCAGGACCTCTGGAAGAACAGTCAGTGCTCTTAACCTCTGAGCCATCTCTCCAGCCCCGCCTTGGTGCTCTTTTGAAATTAATGGACACATCATGATTAGCTTTACACAAAGTCAATTTTATTTTCCAAAACAAAAATGTAATGTGTTTTTAAAGTTCATTTGGGCTGGTGGGTCAGCGGTAAAGACATGTGCCGCCAAGCCTAATGTCCTCCTGAGTTTGATCTTTGTTGTCCACATGGTACAGAATCAATTCCCACAACATGTCCTCTGACCTACATGTCTGCACCCTGTCACATGCACATTGACACCTTAGATGGCACCTTCTGACTATAATGGCATTGACAATAAAATACTAAATATGTATGTCTTGTGCACAAGTTCCTCACCTGCCATATAGGGATTCACCATATAGGGATCAAGCTTGACCCCTATCCCACCTCATCTGCTTCTACACCCGATCAGGAAGCACTCTGCGGTTCTTCCTGTCACACGGTTTCTGCCCTGTGTCTCCATCCTCGTAGCCTCCATCACACAGTCCAGATTTAATTCTTTCCTATAAAATCCTTCTAAACATGAAAATATTTAGATCAAAACCCAAATGTGCAGGGCATCTTTTTGTTGATAGAGATGGTTAAATTAAAAGGATGGTCCCTGGAGATCACTGAGTCATGCCAAATCAATGAGCTCCAGATTTTGTGAGAGACCCTGTCTCAAAACACACAGTGGAAAGTCCGACATCAACCTCTTCTCCACATGGACACACACACACACACACACACACTCTCACACAATTCTGGAATTGCTTGTGTGGTGCCCAGTCTTAGGTCCCCTGCTGTAGTGTTCATCAAGGCTCTCCTAAGCCTTACGCTCACCGTAGGTTTGGGTACATATTAAGGCTGACTACCCAGTTGCTCAACCTCTTCGGCCAGGGACAGGATCATCCAAAGGAGACTTTACCAATCACCTGTTTTTTCTGGCCTCACTTCAGTCCCTCTCTGCACTCTATTTAAAGGTCTAAGAGTTAGACTTGAGCCAAATAAATAGCTAAGAGGTGACACAACTAATCCCTAACATAGGAGCAAGACTGCAAAGCCCTGGGACCTGGTGCATGCCCCACACTCCCTCGGTGGACACTCCAGTGGTCACTCCCATTTTCACAAGTGTCTAAGGCTGGGGCTCAGTCCCGCCGAGAAAAGGGTAGGTTTGCTTTATTCTAAGGTATGAGAAAATATCATTTGTTACATCAGAGAAAAAATATATTTCACAAGACAAATGAGAGATGACAGGATTGAATACTTTGTTATGATAGGATCTACTGCACTTCAAATTAATGATTCTTCATATGTTAGTTCCTAGACAGTTATAAAAGGAGTCTAGAAAGCCCTTAATATGGGATTTAAAAAAAATAGAAAACAGCTCCCTTAATGAATAAAGGTGCATGCCACCAATTCTGATGACCTGAGTTGAATTCCAGGGACCCACATGTCAGAAGGAGAGACCTGAGTCCTGCAGATTGTTCTCAACACCACCACCCAACACATACACACCAAAAGTAATAAAAAATAAAAAAATAAATAAAAAATACTAAGTGGAAAACAGTTTTTGCAAGTGCAAATCCAGCCAGTGGTTTAAGTTTAGATAGCATGGATTGGCTCTCTGCTGTGTGAGACAAGACAGTGACATTCTTGACAATCTTTCCCACCTACAGCTTTTCCTTTTCCTCTCTCCATTGTGTGTGTCTGCAGGTGCCCCCCACCGTGTGTGTGTGTGTGTGTGTGTGTGTGTGTGTGTGTGTGTGTGTGTGTGTGTGTGTTGCCAGGTTATAAGGCAGCACACTGTGTTCTATCATTATCACATCCCCATTGGTCTCCACTGTTTTCCACAGCTCATAGTTGGTCCTTTCACCTCTGCTAAGTTTTAGTTTTCTTTTGTTTCTTTGTTTAGATATCAACATGAACATTAGTTTCTGGGTTTTTAGGTTTTTGGAAAAGGGCTCTCTGGTTCTTTGTATGTGTTTCTATGGAAAACATTATGAGTACTATAATCCTTGTGTATTCATGGTTGATGGGAAGTGAAGTGTCTGTCCTCACCGGAGGCTCCACATGCATAATCTCAGCTGCTGATAGAAACAGTCTTCATCCTCCTGTCTCTGTCTTTCAAGTACAATGAGCACCTAGATGATGATTATTTTAGTTTGAGTTACAACACTGCATAGATAAATTATGAAGAAGTATGAACTTGAATTATAACTTTTGGAATGAGAGAATTAACAAAAGTAAGGTTTTCATGAACATCATTAAAAAAAAAAATGTGTTAAGAGGAAAAATGCTGTTGGGCAGCGGTGGTATACACCTTTAATCCCAGCACTTGGAGGTGAATTTGAGGCCAGCTCGTCTACAGAGTGAGTTCCAGGACAGCCAGGGCTACATGTAGAGACCCTGTCTCAAAAACAAAAGAAAAGAGGGGAAAATACTTTTAAAATAATGAAGGTTATACCTTCAAGAAAAAAAAAATCTCAAAAGTGCTTTATGGCATATAGTAATTATGGCATTAGTGCTGTATGAAACCAAGACCTTGATAAGGAACTAACAACAGACTTCAATGAATAGGGGAATATCAGTGCTGAGGAAGCTAACAGAACCCTTAAGAGAGTCAGTACAAGTCTGATAACTAATTCAGGAATGGCAACAAACAGGATGGTCATGGTTGAAAACAGAGCTTGAAACATGGCTTATAGAATCAATGATGATAGGAAGATCAGGAGTTCAAAGCTAGCCTAGCCTACCAGAGACCCTGTTTCAAAAAACAACAAAAAAATTATGAAATGTTAAAGGAAAAAAATATTTTAAGTGCTAGACCACAGTGACTTAGGCTATCATAACAATGAATATTGCTTCCAATGTAGACATTCTAAGGTTAAAAGGAGTCAGAATGGAAACAATTTTGGATAGATAAAATATATATGCCACTTCTTTCCTGGTGTCCAGCTGCCACACTCTCCTTTTGAGTAACACAACACCAGCTCATCACACTTAAGACGGGGTCCTGGCCACTCCATTGCTAAATGCTGATCACACTATTGTAGCCTGAAATACAGACGATAATACTCAACTTGTGCCTGTTTGCACCTGAGCAACAGTTCACCAGCAGGTTAGTTACAAGAGGTTATGATCAAAGAAGGCTAGAAATACAATTCTATTTCCTAGCTCACCTGGGAAATACAGGAAACAGAGTTTTGGAGAAAATGCATGTTTGTTACTACTGTTTCATCTTTACTGGTTAACCTGGAGGAATATTGTTAATGGCAGAAAATTCATGACTTGTAAGCCCCAGGGAAGCCATAGCATCCTATATTTATCAGAGATACCTCAAGACTACTAAATGAAACATAACAAGGCTGAGTTTGATTTAAGAGAACCCCAAAAGGAGACAGAACAGACCATTGCTTATTCCTGTTTGTTCAAACCTCGGAAGTCACAATGGCTCCAGGACTGCAGGAGGTAGCCACCCCTGGTCACTAATCTCTTCCAACCTGCTGAGGCTCCTGCCCTCCCACATCCCAGTACCACATGACCTTTTCCTGAAGATCTGGGCCCGCTGGCCTGCTGATCACCATCTTCCTGGCCCACTTGGACCCTGCCTGGGGCAGGGCACTCTTCTATTCCTGGCAGTGCCCTTGTTCACAGGCTGTTCTCTTCTTCCTTCTCCCAGGCAGGACTAACAATGCACAACAGAACTGAGCAGGAGACTGGAAAATGTGCTTTCCCCAAGAGCAGCTGGGCATTGCCAGTACCTGACAACAGACTCTTCTCTATGTATCAAATTGAAGTTCAGCTGTCTGTCCTCACCGCAGGCCCCACATGCATAATCTCAGCAGCTGATAGAAACAGTCTTCATCTACACTGAACGTGAACAGACTTTCTCATCATTGTTCCTTAAGGATATATTTACGTATCTTATTTTATATTCTGTTTATATTTTATTAAATGTTAAATGAAATTTCTGTTCAGGTAGACTGCTCACAGTTTTCTTACAAAACATGCGTCTTATTAGTAAGCTAAAAGACCACATCTTTAAAAACTGAATAAAAGACTTACAAGCATGGTAATATCCACTACTGGCATACTCATAAGATATATAACATTTAACTTCACTTTATCTTTACTGTCGGGTTAGTTTGTGCAGACTCATGGACTGAATCCAGGGCCTGCACCTGTACCCCCATTCTTACACTTGTTTTTTGACAATTTCTTTTCATTGTTGTACTGGTGGTTCAAAATTTTGCTTTTGTTATCTTTCCTTCCTGGTCAGAAGGCCCTGAGCTTAGCCAGAGAGCACATATCAGATGACGAGGGTTACATTCACACAGCTCATGTTCTCTTAGGAAACAGAATCTGAGTTTCAGCTGGAGCTATTTCCTAATATCCCTTGTAACTAGGGCGATCATGTCACTAAAGTCCAGCCCATGGAATATTAGCAGAAATAACTAAAACTCATTATATGTGTGTTCTTAAAATAACATGTCTTCCTAGTCCATCCAATATTCTCCCACCTTGCTGCAAGTGACCTGGGATTGGCAACAAGCCATATAGAATCAAGCAAATGAAACTAGTATTTTAGGGTACTTCAGGATGTAAGAAGCCATTGTGTATGAAATAAACCAGACAATCGATAGAAATAAAAATCTTATCTTAATTAAATTTCTATTCTTTGTTAAGGCAGCTGAATCTTTATCCTTATTGAAATATCTTATAATTTCCATTTCAATTGTATTACATTTAGATTATATTATGTTCCATTTATGTTGTACCACTACTTACTATTTCATTTTTACTAACTGCTGGAGTATTTAAGGCAAATAGCAATAAAACATTTAAAGAATTACACAAGTTTCTTTACAAAGAGAAATGGTAACTTTGCAAAATTTGGTGATCTAAGTCTACAATATTTCAAAATGGTTATTGTATTATTCACTATAAAAGTCTGCATTCAGTAAGTAACCATATCCCAGGTTATGCAAAATGCTGCCCACAACGAGGAAAATCTGGACAGTGTGTTAAAGGAATGTACAGGATAATGAATATCTTTCTTGGCTTTGTTTACTAGGTGTGCCAAAAGCTAGAAAACATTCCTGTTGCCACAATAAAGAAATGATTTTCTAGTGCTAAATTCTAATAGCTGATTAGTCCTATTATTCTGAATCTATATTTAACAGCCCTTTAAGCTTTGGTTTTAAAGTAGGCTAAGAATAGTTTATCCAAATGGAGAATGAACATATTTTAAAAGAGTTTGATATAAACCAGGATTGTGGTGAGTGTGAGCTCTTTCAGAAAGTACTTTGCCTCTAGATTCTGCAAGTTTCCATTCATAAATAATTCTGCAAGGGAATTAGAAAAGAAAATTGAGTCTTTTCTCATAGAATTACAATGGAAAAGAAGTAGTCAGGAAAAGAGGAACTTTTGTTTTTTGTTTTTTTTTTTAACTTTATTTATTTATTTATTTGGCTTGGTGTTTGCCTGGAACTGTAACTACAGACAGTTGTTAGCTGCCATGTGGGTACTGGGCATCGAACCCGGGTCCTTGGGAAGAGCAGACGGTGCCCTTAACCACTGAGCCATCTCTCCAGCCCTGGAACTTTTGTTTTTAAATAAAGTTTCTGTCCCAGGCTGGCTTCAAACTCCTTATGTAGCCAATGATGGTCTTGAACTTCTGATTCTCTTGCTTCTCCCTAAGAGCAGGAAGTACAAACACCCAGTTTACTCCAGTGCTAGGGAATGAGCTCAAAGCCTCATGTATGCTAGGCAAGCACTCTACCAACTGAGCTACACCCCCAGCCCAAGAGAAACAATTTTAGAGCCTAGCAGAATAATGTCTATTTCTACATTGGTGACCACAAATAAAAGAAATGCTATGAGTAGAAGAGAAATATGTATGTAATTCTCATAGTTGTCTTTGGGCTACCAAAGTTGGGTGGGAATTATAAGAAAATAAGAATCCTGAATGTTTCTAAGAAAGAAATCACACGTCTTCAGATAACTCGGGAATCACCTGGAGGCAGCTTTGAGGAGTTTCAGTTTCACAGATTATAAAAGTCCTAAGAGTCATTTTGTTTCTAAATGAAAATTGCTAGTGATCACTAGTTTGGCCCAACTTCACTATTTGCTCAGTCACAGAACATCACTGCCCACGATTGTCTCGCCTTTGTTATTTGCTCACTGTCACTCTTTCCCTTTATTCTTCCCACTGTCACACTTAGGCACATGGTTCCTCACATTTCAGACCATAGAAACAGCTTCCTTTCCACTTCTAGTAATTCATTTGCTAATTCCTTACATCAATAAGTATCTTTGGTAACAGATACTTCAGTAAGGGCTGACAGTACCACAGATGTCAAGGTCAGGTAGGGGGACACACATATAACCTCGTCATCAAACATTACAGAAAAATCTGAGATATTACCCCAGGTTATGAACTGAATTATGTGCCCACCACCTCTACCACCAAACTCACACACTGAAGCCCTTAGCCAAGCATCCAAATTTGGATGAAGCCACTTAAGGAAGTACACATCATAAGGTAGGCCCTACCTTGACAGGGCATGGTGGCCTATACCTTTAACCCCAGCCCTTGGGTGACAGAGGTAGGTGGATCTGAGTTCGATGCCAGCCTGGTCAGCAGAGCAGGTTCCAGGAGAGTCAGGACTACACAGAAGAACCCTGTCTTAAAAACAAAACAAACAGAAAGAGATGTCAGAATTGCCACTTGCCACCTGTGCACAAGGTCATGTGAGAACAAAACAAATGACAAACAAAAGATAATGTGTGAGCATATCAAGGAGGAGACCATCCAAGAGGGCTCAGGGAAAACTCACCCTAGCAGCACCTTGACCTTGGAAGTCTCAGCCCCAAAAGTGTGAGAAATAACTTGATGTTACTCCGGCCATCTGAATGAGGCACAGCTTCATCTAGAACTGGAGTAAGAAACCCCATTAGTACTTTCTGTGCTGCTTTCTCTCCACCAGCCACTCAGACTTCAGCTCAAGGCAGGGAGAGCAAGCTTTGGCTACAGTTAAGCTCGAGATGTAACAGGTCCTTTATTGACAATCAGGTCTAGGCTGGACAGTGGTGATGGTGCACACCTTTGATTCCAGCACCCAGGAGCAGAGGCAGGCAGATCTCTAGAGGCCAGCCTGGTCTACGTCAGCAGTAGGCCTCAGCACCTGTAGTGAACCGAAGCTTCTCCCCCCCACCCCTCCGGTCACACGCTCAGTTCCTCAATCAGCTTCTGAGTAACAGTGGGCCAGTGGGCACTAATTTGCATAAGCACTTCAGTTTTACTCAGTGGGACAGCCACTTCATTTCTTTCTGTTAAGCCTCCAGAATAGTGCCTTGGTTTTACAAACTTCAAGTCTCCCAGGAGGTTTGAGACGTTATTTTTATCCCCTCTTCCAGAAATGGTTATTTATTTCGTCTGAAAAAGTTTTTTCTTTTATTAGTTAAGTTTTACAGCATGAAAAAACATCTTAAAACTTAGCTGGAATCGTAGGGGCCCCTAGAATGTTGTTAAAGGGAAGAGGCTCACTTATTTTAACACCCAGTGGTGATCTTACTTAACAAAGGCTTTCCTATACAGGAAGGCATTTTAAATTCGAACTGTACTAAAATGTGTGTAGCTTTTTAAATCAATAATCTTAGGAGACAGGCACAGTGGCATGTGTCAGTAACCTTAACTACTTGAAAGGTAATGGGGAAGAACCAGAATCTGGGGCCAGCCAGGCAACACAGTGAGATACTGTCTCAAACAAACAAAAAGTAAAATATACTCAGAAACTAGTTTCTAGGCAGTGGTGGCACACACCTTTAATCCCGGCACTTGGGAGGCAGAGACAGGTGGATCTCTGTGAGTTGAAGGCCAGCCTGGTCTACAAAGGTCTACAGGACAGCCAAAGTTCTTACACAGAGAAACCCTGTCTAGGGGGTCGGGGTACACCTTCCTAGTTCCTATATAGATGTGATTATTTTAAAGACTTTTAAGACTATCTTTCCAGCTTCCCATCCATGTATACAATACACACATCTTAAAAATGTTAATTAATCTTAATTGTACTATTATGTAATATAGCATCATTTTTTTCCTCTTTGCTTACCAACATGGCTTCCCATATTATCAAATAACTAATAAAACACCTATATGCTGTATTTTTCAAGGAGTGCATAATATTCCTCTGTTTGTCTATGTCACAATGTATTCAAAACTCCTTGGTTTCTCTCATTGTATTACATTATAAGCTACAACAAAATGAGTATCAGTATGTTCCAGACACAACTGGGTGTGGCTGTGCATCTCCAGCAAGCCCATGTTGCGGCCAGGCCCCTGCCTGCAGAGCGAGTTCCCCAGGAACGCCCCTGGGCGTGTCTGCATGCTCATCCATTCCTTTAAAAGAAAATAACTCATAGCAGTGATTCCTTTTTTCTCTGCTCTTCCTTCTTTTCCTCCCTCTCTTTCTTCTTTCTTTCTTTACCCCTAACCTTCTCTAGATATCCAACCCCCTCCTCCCCCCAATAAAACTCTAAACGGCACCCTGGCAGTGAATGTTTCGTATTTCCACGCGCAAAATACTAACAATGAGTATGATTTTAATTTCATGTATTTGTAGTTATTTTCTTTGAATAATTCTCTAGAAAGAGATTTCACTGAATCAAAGGTCATTTACTTGTCTGTTTTTGTTTTTGTGTGTGCCTGTGTGTGTTCATGTGCATGTGTGCATGCATGATACAGGGAATATGTGGGGCTCAGAGGACAACATTGGTTGGTCTTCAACCTCTGCCTTAAGACAGAATCTCTAGTTGGCAGTTGCTTAGCCCACAGACTTCCAGGGTTTCCTGTCTCAGCCTTCCATCTCATCTTAGAGACTCTGGGATTACAGATACATGCTACACGTCTAGCTGTCCATGGGTTCTTGGGATCATCACTCAGGCCCTCACGATTACATGACAAATGATTTCCCCACTGAGCCATCTCCTAGCCCTCCAGGCTGTACTCAACTCTCTGGGTAGCTGAGGACCTTGAACAACCAACTGGCCATCCTGTCACCATCCCCGTGTGCTAAGATTACAGGCATGTGCTGTCATGCAGGTTTATGTAGTGCTGGGCATCAAAATTGGGGCCCTTGTGTATTTGGGGTAAGCATTCTATCCACTAAGCTACATCTCCAGCCTGTTTGTGTCCTTTATAAAACACAATCTCACTAGTTAACTGAAACTGGCCTCAAATTCACTATGTAGCCACTATATAGTCTCAGTTTCCTAAATATTGGGATAATAGATGTGTACCACTCCTTTAGGTAGATGTTTACATTTTGGCACTTGCTTTTTAAAAAACAAACAAAAAATATGGTATTGCCAAATTGCCTCAGAAAGTTAGTATTCTCTTGCAGAGAATATTGTCCATCTCTTCAAACTTTGATAGTACTATTGGTTTCTTAACTTTATTGCTGTGTAATTTTTTACCACAAACCTATTAACTTAAAAGTATTTCCTCATCTTCTCTGGGTGAGTTGTCTGGGAGTTTAGCTGCGCCTTCGATTTGGAGGTCTCTCACAAGGTTGTGATCAAAGGATTATCCAGGGTCTACATTTTATACTGTGTCCATTTCCACTCAAGTTGATAGTATTTTCATAATATAATTTTCTAAAGAAAAACTGTATGTGTCTTCTGTAAACTACCTGGGTTTACTATATGGCATAAACCACACATCCAAAGGTCTCTTCTACATAAATCTTTTCAGTCTTGGGTTCCTATTGGTTTTCCTGAGAAAACAAAGACAGTACCTTCCTGGGTGATTTTTGGTTTGAAGAAAAGGTTGCTTGAGATACAGTCTTGATGTCTTTGGGAGGAGTGGACAGTTGTAAGAATGACTGCAGTCCTTCCCTTTCTGATATTTTAGCAAAAGGTTATATGAACAGTCACACCCGGGGCTTTTTCTCCTGATGGCCTTTGTGTTGATTTGAGATAAGTTCTCACTCCGTATCTCAGACATATCTGGAATTCTTGTAGCCCAGGCTGGACTCAAGTGTGATCTCTCCCCATCAGCTGCCCACTGGTTGTGAATGTGTGCCACCTAGCCCAGGCTGGACTCAAGCATGCTCTCTCTCCGTCAGCTGCCCACTGGTTGTGAATGTGAACCACCATGTCTGCCTTCAGAAGCCACTTCTGTTCTCCCAGCTGAAGAGCTTAAGCTTCAAACCATCAATTCCTTGTTCTTTTTATGTCATCATTTCTTTACTTTCTTCCCACTTTCTTTTGACTTTTGAGAAGACACTCAGTAGTACCTTCAATAGTTTACTTGCAAATAATTATTACTGCACAAGCAAGTCCTTTATATGCTTCTTCCTAATTTTAGGAGAAACTTGCCTAAATTTTCTGCTATGATGTAACAGAAATGACTATTTCTCTAGTTTCTATAAATGTATTCATATCATTTCAAGCTTTAATGGCTTTAATTCCTGTTTCTAATAACACTGTGTTGAAGGCAATTTAGATTTTATCATGTTCCTCAAAATTCTTCTAGCTGATAATTATTTCCTGATCTCAAAGCCACTCCACTTTCAGGTTTTCGTTAAAGTAAGTAACATCATATTACCAGGTACCTAAATACCCAGATCAGTTATCTATCCCTATGTACCAATATTGCCACAAGTGTAGCAACTTAAAACAATACACATCATTGCATGGTTCCTGTGGGTAACGGGTGTGGGCATCTCAGAAAGTGTTAGTTAAGACCGTGACTTGTTTGATGTAAAGTTAGAGGGAATCTGTGTCCAAACTCTTGAGAGTGTTAGCAAGATTCTCTTCTTTCTGCTTTGTCAGACTGGGTGAGGAATGCAGACTTAGAATCTTGTTTTCTTGCTGTCTGACAGAAGACCACCCCAGTCCCTTGGCACTGTGCCTCTCCTCATGGAGGTTGTTGTAACAGGGCTCTGAGACCTTAACAACTGACTCCATGGTGGAAGTACCATTCAGACTGTAAAACTCAGCACATAGACAGCATCTCCTGCCAAAACAAAGGCCTAATCCATCCAAGTCCCATAGTTCTGGGAATGTCAGTGAATGTACTAACTTTGATTTTTTGCTTCTGTAATTCTGCTTCTAGCTAATTGTTCTTGTTAACTGAAGTGTGTGAACCCATTTTTTTTTTATGCTTAAAAGGTCATCTTGAGAAAGGTTCAGTGCTACATTGGGATCCAAACAACCAGCATAGTAGCCGTCTAGCTGGTAAAGGCTATCTCTTGACTTAAACTCCAATCTGAGCAATCTTCTGTAGTGAATACACCACAAGTTATATCACCAAAGCCAGTATGAGAAAGAGAAAGCAGTTAGTCAGCAAGACAGAGGAAGGACCATATTCTATTAACTAGAGAGAAGTCACCATGTCTCTATTCCCAAAAGACATGACTAGGTCAAAAACTGAGGGATAGCTTAGTCTTCCACAAAATATTAATGTCCTATGCATATGAATATTTAATAGTCTCTGTATTCACATCAAGTTAATATAAACTACTCTCTTAAATCTGTTCTAAGACATTATGCTAGATACAGCATATAGTACAGTAGTGAGCAAAAGTAGGCATAGGTCCTGTCCTTGTGGAAAATATAGGCGGCAGAGAGAAAGTGAGTGTATGAGTAGACAGGAAATTAGGCCAGGTGTGGTAGTGCACATCTTTATGGGGGGGCAGAAGTAGGTGGACCTCTGTGACTTCAAAGCTAGCTTTGTCTCTATAGCAAGTTCCAAGTTAGCTGGGGCTAGATAGATAATGAGACCCCGACACAAAAGAAATTTTACAACTTAGACAAATAATAAAAAATTTCAAAGTGCTGTGAAAATGTATAACATGAGCAAATAAATTGATCTAGTGGCTGGGCACAGCTTCTGAGAGAAAATCACTTTTTGCTTGAGATATAAAAATTGCATAGTAATAACTAGGAAAAGTACAGGAATGAATGCATACATAAAGAAGAG
>PVIH01000908.1:71451-281701 GCA_004025045.1 Sigmodon hispidus
TTTTTTTTTTTTTTTTTTTTTTTTTTTTTTTTTTTTTTTTTTTTTTTTTTTTTTTTTTTTGGTCCTTATGCCTACAAATTTCTCTCCACCCTGTTTTTCTCTAGCTACCAACAATCCTAACTCATTCTTCAAGTTCAAACCTAAACACTGCATTTAGTGCTTCTCTATACCTATCAGGTCCTCAGTGACACCAAATACTTTATCATACCTGACAGAGGTTGGTCCTGCGGAAAGTAGACTTTTTTATTTTTTCTTTTTTTTTTTTTTAACTTTATTTATTTATTTGCCTTGGTGCTTTGCCTGGAACTGGAACTACAGACAGTTGTTAGCTGCCATGTGGGTGCTGGGAATCGAACCCGGGTCCTCTGGAAGAGCAGACGGTGCTCTTAACCGCTGAGCCATCTCTCCAGCCCCCGAAAGTAGACTTTTTTCAAAGATCAGCATTCAGGTTGTCAGTCAGTGCTCTTGAAGTCGATCCATGGAAGAAGGCGAGGGAGTGAGATTGGACAAAGGGGTGCAGAACTAACAGTTCTCAGCCAGACCCATGGGGAACCTGAAGCGGGGAGAAAACCTTCGAGGCTGTATAAATGAGATTAGATTCAGAGATTTTTTTTCTAAAAAAAGAGGGAGAGATTGCAGAAATATTCACTTGCAATATATCATATAAAAGATTAATATTTATTAAGGGGTTATAGAAACACTCACTGATACAAATTGAACCTTAAGACAATTCTGGAAGAGTAGAAATGTCCCACGATGGATGGTTCAATCCGCTCCTGGAGAACGCAGGAACAAACAGGAAGGGGAGTCGGTGTTCCTGGTTCTCAATCGATTCTGGCCACGCCCTGTAGGGGTCGGATTCTCAGAAGCTACGAAAACTTCCCTAAAAATGTCTGAATTCCACTGTATCTCCCAATTCTGTCTAACTAAGACAGTGCTAAACTAAGTGTAAGACTATATACAATAGGAATCATTATAAGGTGATGTCCTGGGGAGGGAAAGGTCAAACTTCAACTAACAACAAATGTAAGGTATATCTTAAATGGCTAGAATATTGGTAAGTGCTGATGTACAGGGATTACTTCAAGACTGTTTATCTTGAATAATAAGAATCCAATACCTGAATGTTCTTTGCTAAGATATGAGATGTTAATAACCTTAACTATCTTGTTTTCAACCCCATCAAGACCTGAGAAGGAAAATACATTACCTGAAAGTTGGAAGCACAGGAGAGTAGCCTCCAAGATTTAGGAGAGGGAAGCAACAGTCAGCTACCTGGACAGTCACTCATGGCTTTCTGCAAAGTCGGAGCATCCACTTTTCTGGCTACAGGCCTATGATATCAGACAGATCTCTTCAGAAGCTGGGCATTTTTAGGGGAAACCATCTTATTCTGTCCAGGCAGGCTTCAGCAGTCTCTATCCTTCATTCTGCTTGTACTGAGATCAGTCGAGGTAAGGGAAGTTCTTTGCCCAACAGGCCATTGTTTGCCAAGGAAGACAAACTCCTAGTGGAGTATCCTTGATGCTCAACACCATCTCAGGAAAGGAACAGTGATGCCAGGAGTTGTGGTGTCTCTAATGGCTGAATTCTGAATAGCAAAACGTTAAATGCTATATTCTCTAGGTCTATGAAGTGGTTGAAGACTCCTGTCTATCTAATATATTCTAGCATGTATCTGGGAATGTATCTAAACAACATGACTACTACATGGCAAACCTAAATAACGGTGATCTGCAATTCTTATCATCCTAAAGACTGAAGCTTACATTGTAAAAATAGGCAATCTACAAATGTGTGTACAGTTTCTGAATAGTGACTTCAAGTATGATTATCATATAAATATTAACCAAAGGTACATGTGACAATAGTATCCTAAATATATACAAAATATCTAAACAGAGGTATACAAAGCATCTTATGTATATATTATGACTAACATAATTATTTATTATAACTAATATAATTAAGCAGAGGTAGAAATTGCATGGTGGGAATTAATAATATGCTTAATATGCATTAATGTGCAAAATACTCTAAACAGGTAGAAACATGTGTAAAGTATGACAATTATAGATTCAAAATTGTATCAATATACAAATTACCTTAGATATATGAAACAATTTTAGATTTAAATTTGTATCAATATACAGATTATCTCAATAAAACATATAAAATTATTTTACATTTGTATCAATATACAAGCATCCATACCAGTGTAAATTGTCTTTGCTTTATATTTGTCTAATAACTGTTTACAGGTAAATACAATAATCTACCTGTCTATCCTATCTATTCCCCTTTCTCTTCTTTAAATGGATCCCTGAGCCTATATTATTATTCTATTCTCAGCCTAGTTTTAACTTATAAGTACACTATCAGAATGATAATCATCCATAACCCTCAGAAGACAAAACTAATTGGAAGAAGAGCATAGTTTTTCATAAGGTTGCTTCCTGCTGACTTGTGTGTGGTGGCATCTCATTGGGATCCTGTAAAAGCTAAGACAATGGTTAGATTCTATATGGGCTGACTATAAACATCTATAGTCATTCTCAGAGTATTGGGTAAGTCCATCTGGAGATCTTGTTAAAGATACGACATGAAGGATAATTTCAGAGAGCTATCATGCAACTGTCCTGAGTGGTCTATATTTCAAAAGTAATTATTGAGTGATGTACACCAGGTTCTTTCTTTCTCTGCCTCTGTCTCTGTCTCTCTCTCTTTTTCTTTTTTTTATCAGAAAGAATCATTGCAGTGGGGGCCCCATCTTCTTTTTGGATGCTTTGGAGATTGCTGGTAGGAGAAACTGTTGTTTACAGTGGAAAACTTAAACATCATTATTATCAAATGAAGACTTTACGTCTTTTGCATCTTCGGGAGAAATTTGTAAGCAAAGAAGATTTTAAGGTTAGGAAGGAAGAAATACATGGAAAAATGAGATTAAAGATAAAATTACAATAATATTGGTCCCTATATATTCTGGCTGTCTTTTATCCCACACTAGGTGGTTTTTTTGATATGAGACAAAATCTCTCATTTACTTTCCAATGTGCTTGGATTTAGAGAAGGAGAAAGCCACTTACTCCAGCTCCAAAGCCAACTTTATTTATAATCAAACCAGGACCACATTTTTTTTATATCAATATAGATATAAAGCAATGAGAATTGAGAAATTACCCAATAGTGCCTGTTGTCCTTATATTCCTTTGTTTGTAATCCTATCATAAGTGATTTCCCTTCAGCTTTAAGCATCTAATCATCCAGCATCCTTTTAATGTCTTGAACATGGTTGTATCTATTCTTCTGTAAAGACAAAAATGAGACTCTTCCCCAGCCTTGTTAAATGAGTTTTCCTTACCGTGTATCCAATTGTCACATCAGTAGATGAGCCATTACCTCTCCTCCTGAGGAGGGGTCTACTTTTCAAATTGCAACTTCTTTTTAAAATACATATTTATTTTTATTTTATTGGTGTTCCGCCTGCATGCATAACCATGTAAAGGTGTCAGATCTTGGAATTACAGACAGTTGTTAGCTGCCATGTGGATGCTGGGAATCAAACCCAGGTCCTCCAGAAGAACAGCCAGTGCTCTTAACCATCAAGCCATCTCTCCAGCCCCCCAAATCATATCTTTATTAATTTTATTGGCACCCATATCTTTTTTTCTCCTATGGAAACAAAAGCAAAACCCCTACCCTATTGAACCACATATCCTAGCTTCCATTCTGAGGTCAGCACATCCTTGAAGCAGACAGGTCGGCTTAACTCAGAAGTCTTTTCTACTACCCAATGCTTCTCTGCAGCTGTTGTTCCTTCCGCATCAGCATTAAGGGCAGTAAAGCACTATGCAATCTCTCCCTGGGTTTTTTCATTTCACTTCATTCTGTTTATGAAGCATCTCTTCTAAGGTACGATGAGGTCTCTCCACAACTGCCTGTCCCTGTAATGAGCTTTATAGTATAATATCCAAAAATCTGCTTCATTTTCTGGGAAACATATGCCGGAGCATTGTCAGTCTTAATTTGAACAGGAATTCCCATTATGGCCATGGCTTCCAACAGGTAAGTAAATACAGTATCAGTTTTTTCAGAACTCAAGGCAGTTGCCCATTGCATTCCTGAGTAAGATGCCAATGGTATGATGTTTGTTTTTCGTCTTTCTGAATTCCGGAAAGAGAAACACATCCATCTGCCAGATCTCATTTCTCTGTGTATCCTTCAAATTACTTCCAGTGGGTAAAGATGGTTGGTTATAGAGGGAGCAAGTAGGACAATTCTGTAGAATTTCCTTGGCCTGATGCCAAGTGATAAGGAAGCTCTTTTTTATTTATATATTTATTATTTGGTGATTTTACATCATGTACCCCAACAAACTCAGTTTTCAGATCTCTCACATTCATGCCCACTCTTATGATCTCCCCATTTACAAAAACACCCATTCATGCTGCTCATTTACTTACTGGAGCATGAGACTGTTAGTTCCACGTGTGAGAGCAAATATATACTATCAAGGCCACACACTAGAGTTTATTTAAGAGAGGATTTTCAGGCAGGTGAAGAAACAGAGGAGCAGGACAACAGTCAGGGGACAGAGAAAAAGGACCAGAACATGTGCTCGCAGTCTCTTTTAAGGGAAGGAGCATGCAGGGGTATGCGTCATGGGTCCAGGGAGGTGCTTTTGGGTCCAGGGAGGTGCTTCCATACACAGTGCCACGCAGTGCTGCAAGTTTTACGCAGCCACACCCAGGATGTACAAGGTGCATCCTACCTGGGCCAGAGTTGGCTCAGCTACGTGGAATGCCAGGAACCCTTACAGAGAGGAAGCTCTTTTTTAAAAAAAAAAAAAAAAAATTTGTTTATTATGTATACAGTATTCATAAGAAGAAGGCATCAGATCTCATTATAGATGATTGTGAGCCACCATGTGGTTGCTGGGGTTAGGGTTAGGGTTAGGGTTAGGGTGGAAGAACTCAGAGTAATCAGTGCTTTTAACCTCTGAGCCTTCTCTCTAGCCCTGAGAGGAAGCTCTTTTTAATCTTTTGCTATTAACATGATGTCACTTGTGAAATTCTGAGGCTTCCAGCACGTTTCTCATTAATACCTGATCAATGTCCTCATTATCCTGCACCAAAGGGTCCAGAAGGCCTGGGTAAGATCTGACATGTGTTATGTACATAGGATGAATTCTATTTCTGATGATATCCTGTAGTTGTATAGACAATGAGGTTAATTCTGTATCATCAGGAATGAAATCAGCAGTTTCAATGTGTAAGACGACCCCTTCTGCATACTGAGAGTCAGTTATCAGGTTAAAAGTATCTGTAAAATTTAGTAACACCATAATGATAGCACATAATTCTGACTCCAAACAGAATTCTAAGGGCTTTGAGCCACTTTTCTTAAATTTCCTGATTTGTAAGCAGATTTTCCTGATTTGTTTGCATCAGTACAAAATCTAGGAGCTCCAGAAATAGGTTTATCCCATACCACATGAGGGAGGATCCAGTTAGTTTTCTTTATAAATTGAATTCTTTTGCTTCATGGATATTTGTTATTAATCTTTCCCAATAAATTACTACAGGTTTTTTTCCCAAGGTTCACTGTCTGCCCATAATCAAATAATTTCTTCATTAATCAAAGGTACAATAATTTCTGCTGAGTCCTTTCCAGTCAACCAACGAAGTCTAAATTTTCCTTTAAAAATCAAATCAGAAATCTTTTTGATATATGTTTTCAACTTTTTACTCTGCCTATGTGGCAAAAATATCCATTCTAATATAATATTTTCTCTTTGCATTGCTTCCACTTCCTGTTTACCCAGATAATAGTATATCCTTCTGGGGTCTTTGATGTAGTTAAAGATTTGATAGTTATAGGTATAGTTTTTTTTAGTCATTTAAAAAGTATTTTGGATATGAAACTTTAGACTCACAAGAATAAAGTAGATGATAGAATATTTTCTTTAACTTTGTTAAATACAAATAGACTAGATATTGTAACTGTAATTCTTGCTTGATAGCTGTTTTGTTATATGTAATTTTGCTATGTTGAAATTGAAACTTTCCTTTTTCATTAGACAGAAGAGGGAAAGTGATGTGTGATGTCTGTATGCTGGAAATAAAAGACTGTTTTGGCCATGGTAGGCTCTGTAGAAGTAGTAGGTGGGAAAATTGGAGCATAGGTAGGAGAAGGAGGAAGGAGCCAGACAGACTCTATTCAGCTGCGAGAGAATCAAGATGAAAAAGAACACAGGTGAGCCATGGGCCACGTGGCAGGACAGGTGAATGAAAATGAGTTGAATTAAGATGAAAGATCTAGTTATCAATATGCCTGAGACATAGGCCAAATGGTCTATGTCTATGTCATAGTATGACATTAACATAAGTGTCTATGTGTTTCTTGGGAACTTTGGAATTGCTGATCCAGATAAGTGGTGGCAACTAGGTCTGAATAACAGAGCTAGGTGGGCCAGAAACCTCATGTTACAAAGGGGGGTCGGGTAATAAAAATGGAATAAAAAGGTAGATTATTGAATCTACTTTTAAACTAAAAAATTAATACTAGGTTTATATATTTTACATTGGCTTGAATTTTTGTATATTGATACAAGTTTAAGGTTATTTTTGTTAGAACATACTGTACATAAGTTTCTATTCTTGTTCAAGATATGTATCATACTCATGCAGCTCATTTAACAATGTAATGTAAATTTCTAGTCCTTGAAAGTTATTACCAGAAACCATTTAGGATAATAAAGAAATGCAGGTTAGTTTGTAGTTAGTCACTTATTACAAACAACACTTGTCATCAGGTTAGATATGTTTTCAAGGTCAAATAGATTTATTTTAGACAGGTGGTCTTCAAACACTTCAGAGATCTACAGAATATAACATTTAAGATGTCTTAATAAGACAAGGGTTTTGATTTGTTTTTTTAACAATGAGACATGTCTGCTTCTGTAAGCACCAATCTACTTTAGAGAAGATGCTGGCATGGAAGGAACCCCATCTGAAGTTTACTTTCTTTGTGGTAAAAGTTAGCCACTGGGCAACAAAGTGTCCTTACCTTGACTTCTGACAGTATGCTGTCCATATTAGACAAGCAGAATAGGAAAGAAAGAGACTGCCGAAGTTTGCCAAGACAAAGTGGGACAGTCCTTTAAAAATGCTTCATAGGAAAGTCTGTCAGCTATTCTATGCCTGCAGGCCAAAGATGGATGGATGCCCTAACATTGCAGAGGAACCTAGGGTGACTGTCCGGGCAGCCAGCTGTTTCTGTCATTTCTTAATTTTGAAAGCTGTTTACTCTGTACTTCCTGTTTACTCAGGTAAATATGTCCTTCTTAGGTCCCTGATGGAGATGAAGACTAGATAGTTATAGTTTTCCTTTTTTAGCAAACCCAGAAAAGACATTCACAAAAGAGGTGTAAAGTGTATAAGTTGAGAGACTCAAAAGATAGTTTTGGGTTGGTGATGCAAAGATAGAGAGTGAGTTAGGAAAGTGAGTGGTAAGACACTTAGAACTTACCAAGATAGGACAGATAGTGGAGTATTTTCTCTGAATTTTTCAATTGAAATTGACTGGACATTGTTAATGTAACTATCACTTGTATATACTTGTATATGGTTATTTTACTTACTGTATATAGTTTTTCTATGTTAGTTAATACTTTTGCTTTTTATTTAGATGAAAGGGGGAAATGTGTGATATTTTGTTTGTGTTCTGACAGATGAAGCTTGCCTGAAGACCAGAAAGTGGAGGAATGGAGGAAGGAAGCGCCTGTGGCTGCTCTGCTGCTTCTCTGATCTTTCAGGTCCCACCCCCTCCCCCTTTTCTGACTCCTGGTTTTTATTGATATGAGTAATTAGATTTATGTTTCTTCTGGCTTTTTTTTTTTTAAAAAAAACTTTTTTAAAGATTTATTTATTTATGTATGAGTGCTCTATATGCATGTATAATAACTTTATGTCAGAAGAGGGCATCAGATCCTCCTAGAGATGGCTGTGAGTCACCATGTGGTTGCTGGGAATTGAACTTCAGGACCTCTGGAAGAACAGCCAGTGCTCTTAACTGCTGAGCCATCTCTCTAGCTCCCACAGCTCATTGTCTTTAAGGTTCATCATATTGGAGCTTAGACAGGATTTCTTTTCTTTTCTCCTTCAGACAGTGTTTTAGTATGTATCCCAGGCTGGTCTGAATCTCACCATGGCCCCAGACTCCCAATCCTTCTACATTAATTTCTGAGTGCTAGAATAGATATCTGCTATTATGCATGCCTCGAGATTTTTAAAAAATATTTACAAATTTTATTTTAATCTAAAAAACTACATATAAATGAAAACCCTGCTCTACAAATGCATACAGGCCTTTACCTACCATGTGGTATTATTTCTGATGCAAAACAGTTATGAACATCAATACATAGCTCTGAATCACACCATTTAAAACCACATATACCATAAGTACTTCTTTCTAGTTACAGAGACCCCCAGGTGGGTGGGAAGTTCAGAAGCTGGGCTGCCCCTTGCTTTCCATGCTTGGGAAATAAATGCAAACACATGGTCAAAGACCAATGGTCATAGAAATGTGAAAGCTATGAAACTTCCTTTAGACACATACATAGGACCTTAGCCCACAACAAGGCCCCTGCTACAAAGTCAGCATTAATGTGTTTCTCAAAGGGAGAAAAGAGAGGTAACATTTGAATAAAAAATGCAAAGCTTAAGAAAAAGACCAGATGATCAAAACTATTATGTCTGTGTTTCATGGTGAAATCAGGAATCCTCACAGGATGCGGTTTCACAACCCCAGTGCATGATATGACACCAGCACCCATTGGTAGAAGCCATGACCTCCCTACACAGTCATGTTTACACTGTTGTCTGTCTTAGACAGTTAATAATGAGGTCATGTGGTGAATTGTCACCCCCAAAATGAAGTGTAAAACCAACTTCTATGGCTCAAGAGCTGACCCAGGTCAATGCTTTAGTACATGGAGGATGTTTTGGTGACAAGCAAAGCTTACAAAAATTCTCTGCTCTCTAGTTTGTCCCCAAAACAAAGCTCCTGGTCCACAAAGTTCAATGACCATATAAATAGGAAACTGTTCAAAGAGAACAAGCCACAGTCTTCTTTCTGACGGCTTAAGTTTTCTGTACAGTGCTTCTGAAGGTACCCACTACAACCAAAACTGGACACACTGTAATTGCTGAGACTGTTCTGAGAACAAGTGCCCACAGGCAGAAGGCTCCTGTGCCAAGCTTAACAAGACATGAAGTACAAGTTCTGATTCTGCAGCACAAGCTGGGCAGCAACAGACGAAAAACAAGTCAAGAAGAGTCAACCCCAAGGCCTCCAGTAGTGATGGTTTCGTGTGTGTGTGTGTGTGTGTGTGTGTGTGTGTGTGTGTGTGTGTGTGTTGCTTCTCAGTTGCTAGCTGTCAGAGACCACTTCCTCCTCATTGTCATCTTCCTTCCTGTCTGGAGCAAGACATATTCTCTGTGACTGAACCCAAATGTAAGGACATATTTTTATTTTAGTTCATAGTATCTCTGTGACTATCATATGCTTGTGGTTCAAGAAGGTTCCGTTGCCCCTCTGAGACCAGAGCCAATGAAATAAACCCACCCTAGTCTTGAACCCAGAGCTAGTGAAAGAAACACACCCTGGATCTAAGACCTGAGCCAATGAAATATATTTATCCCTGAATCCAGAACCAAAAAGAAATGTGCCCTGGCTCTGAAACCAGCACCAAAGAATCACACTTTGGCCCTAGAATCAGAGCCAGTGAAAGAAATGTGCCCTGGCCCTGAAATTAGAGCCCCAAAGCCCAAAAGAGCCAGTGAGAGAAACACACTTTGGCCCTGAAACTAAAATCCAAATCAGGGTAAAAAGAAAGGGAAAAGATCTGACTAATCCCCTCCCTGGAAGTCTCCCTGGAAAGCACCCCCCCCCAAAAGCCCTTTATAAGTCCTGAGCCCAGAGCCCCCCCACCCCCGCTGAGGCAGCCACACTCTCCTGGACCCTTCCTTCCCAATAAATCTCTTGAATGAGGTTTGGGTGAAGAGCAGCAGCAGCAGCAGTGGTGGAGCCTGGACAGAGATCAGCTGAGGTAGCAAAGCTGTCAGGGGACGTTTCCTGGCTTGGCCGTGTTGTTACATTCCCTGAACACAGAGCCTCAAGCAGGGTAGGGAAAGTGAAGAAGTCAGGCCTTCCTTTGCCGGAGCAGAGCTGTAACACTGGGGAAGCCAGGGCTGTAAGCTGCTGCCCAGGCTAACTCTAACGTGGGGTATTCATTGGCTCCTAAATGCCTGAACACTTTTCCATTCAAGCTGTAGTGCTCAGTATGCCTGGGCTCCTGACTGCTAGGATCTCTTTCCATTTGGGCTGCACAAATACCTACAGCTCTGCTTTATCACTTCTTGTCTCCATCTCCCCAGTACTAGAAATAAAGGTTTGAGCCACCATCAACAGGCCTCTGCGGTTAATTAGTGGCTAGCTCTGCCCTCTGATTTCCAGGCAAGCTTTATGTGTTAGAACACAAACAAAATATCACACAAAAGTTGAGCTGTTGTTTGAAGATTTATTTTATTTTCAATCAAGTCTTTGTACCTGTATGAGTATGTGCCAAGTGTGGGGTGCCCACAGAGGCCACAGGCATCAGATCTCCTGGAGCTGCAGTGAGAGGTGGTTGTAAGGGCACATGCTGAAAATCAAACTCAGGTCCCCTGCAAAAGTAACAGGTGATCTTACCTGAGCATGCTTGCCACCCTTAGTTTGTTGCTATAAAATATCCCTTAGACTCATGTTAACATTGATTCTAAATGGTGGTGCCATTTCAGTAGATTTTGTAACCCTTTGGAAATGGGGCCTTGCTGGAGGAAGGAGGTGCTGGTGGGGGAGGGATGAGTGAGTCTTGAGAGTAGCAGGCCTGCTTCTATTTCTAGCCCCTGTGCTTCCTGAGCTAAGTTGTAAGAAACCCCAGCTGCATGCACCCTCTTGCTCATATCAGATCTGCCAAGCTTTCTCCAACATGATGAATGGCAGCCTCTCAAATCTAGAACTAATATAAAGCCCTTCTCCTTCTTCCTTGTGTGTGTGGAGGGTGGCAGAGAGGAGTTACTTTTTAAGATTAAAGTCTCACTATGGCACTTGATGGCTTAGAGCTCAGTCTTTATTTAAACCAGGGTGGTCTCAAACTCACAGAGATCTGTCTGTCTCTGTCTCTTAAGTGTTGGAATTAAAGGCAGATGCCACCACGACTGTCTTTTGGTATTTTATCACAGAAACAAGAAATGTAACCAGGGCCAATGAAATGGATCAGGGAGTAAAGGCATTGGCCAAGCCATATGGTCTCAGTTCAGTTCCAGAACTCATGAGTACAAGAGACCAGACCCTGTAAGATGTTCTCTGACCTCCATCTGTGTGCTATGGCACATGGACATTCACACACACACACACACACACACACACACACACACACACACATACTTACATGTAAAGTACTTGTCTAGAAGAAATATGCTCTTGACAGGGTTTAGCTGTATAGAAGAATGCACACATTATTTTTCAGATTATGTATATGAATGTTTGCCTACATGTATGTATTCATACCATGTGTGCATTTGCTGCAGTGGCCAGAAGAGGGTGGTGGATCCCATGAAGCTGGATGAAGTTAAGGCTGGGAGCCACCACGTGGGTGCTAGGAACTGAACCTGGGTTCTCTGTAAGAACATGTGCTCTTAACCACTGTGCTATCTGGTCTTAATTCTCAATTCTGTTCCCTAGATCATTCAGGTGCAAGGAGTAAGTGTGTGCCTCAATACCATACCTAGGTCTATAGGAACTTAACAAAACAGACTTGTTTTGTTAGGGTTTCTATTGCTGTGAAGAAACACCATGACCATAGAAACTCTTATAAAGGTGGCTTACAGTTTTCAGAGGTTCAGTCCATTATCTTCATGGTGGCACATGGGGACATGAAGGCAGACATGGTGCTGGAGAAGGAACTGAGTGGAGAAGAAGCTATATCTTGATCCACAGGTGACAGGAAGTGACCTGAGACTCTGGGCATGGCTTGAACATAAAAAACTTCAAAGCCCCTCCACAGAGACACACGCTCTCCAACAAGGCCATTCCTGCTAAAAGTGCCACTCCCTATGAGCTTATAGGGTCAATTACATTCACACTACGATTTATTCTGTTTTGTATATCACCATTTCTCAATTTTTTTCATCAGCTCCCAATAGTCTTTTTAAGAAGCATTTTCTAATGCCCCATATGAATTTTTAATTCCACATATACACTATATCTCAGTATGTATACCATAACTGAACTTTATACAATGAGGTTCTCCATTCCCTTTAAGAATCAATAATTTTCATCCCCTTGAATGTCACTGAGCTCAGATGAGAATGCATAAATTATTGTAGTACCTCATAGTAGATTTCCAGCTTCCAGGGCTATGAGAAAATTTATTTTTAAGAGATGAGTTATCTTCACTACCAACTTGACTAGATTTAGAATCACCATGGAAAGACAACTCTGAGTGTATCTGTGAGGGTGCTTCCAGAAAGATTTAACTAACAAAATAAAATAAAGAAAAGAAAAAACCTCATCCTAATTGTGGCTGATGCCATCCCATACTTATGCTGGGTTCCTAGGCTAAATAAAAAGGAGAGATGCTGAGAGATGGTGTTTGTCTCCCTCTGCTTGTTGCCTTGGGATGTAATGTGACCAGTAGCCTCACATTCCTTCCTGTGACTTTCCCTGGCTACGACAGACAACACCTTCACACTGTAAGTCAAAACAAATCTTTCCTTCTTTGAGTTGTTTTATCAGTTAGTTTGTCATAGCAACAATACAGCAAAAGCAGCCAATACAGTACCTACTCTGTAGAAATATGTTACATCAACTTCAGCATATGCATATATGCACTACATCCAAGAAAGGGCTGAACTGTCTACTGGAAAGGACGTGTTACCAAAGGGTCAAGGGCAGATCTGATCTTAGGTCTGAGCTCAGTCCTGTTAACCCTCTCTATACAAAATTACTGGCTTTCCAAGTGGTGGTACACACCTTTAATCCCAGCACTTGGGTGGCAGAGGCAGAAGAATCTCTGAGTTCAAGGCCAGTCTGGTCTACAAAGTGAGTTCCAGGACAGCCTGGGTTACACAGAGGGATCCTGTCTCAAAAAACAAAACAAACAAAAATTACTGACATCAGGCTCTTTGAAACAAAAAAATTAAAAGAAAACTTTCAAACTAAAAGCATCTAGCTCATTTAAATATACTACTGCTTAAGCATTACAGTGCCAGGAATTCTACCCTGAGGGAAGTAATAATGGATATTTATGAAGGTTTAGTTGCATGCATGTTCTGACAATTATATTTGATGGCAACACAAAATCTATAGTTTGTCCAGCAATAGAGTATAAACAATCACAGTAGAAGATGCTAGAAATGGCACAGCAGTTAAGAGCATGGGCTGCTCGTTCAGAGAACCCTGGTTTGTTTCTCAGCACCCAGGTAAGTGGTTCACAACCAACCACCTGTTACTCTAGCCCCTGGGTACCTGGTGCCCTCTTCTGGCTCTTTGGGCACTGCATGCACATGGTTACATACATGCTGGCAAAACAGAATGGACTGCAGGCTGGTGGCCCTGCTGTGGCTATCCTGGGGGTGAAGCTGAGACTCTGGTTGAGAATTCTAGATGTTCTTGACTAGACTGGGAGCTTTGCGGATTGTCAGGTGACCATGGGTAGAAAGTGCTTGGCTGGAGGAACTAAGGTATAAAATAGCATGCAATACACATAAAATAAAAACCATCCTTAAAAAAAAAAAGCACAGAAGTTGGGGGAGTGGTACATGTGAAAGGTATTGTGAGCAGAGTTAGAGGGAACTGGATTGTGATATTTCATTGTACACATGTATGAAATTCTTAAGAATAAAAACACATTTTAATTATATGTACATATTTATTTTATGTGATGATAAAACTGCATTGCATACTTACTGTATAAACCTGTAAAATATTATCTTCATAATAAACAATGGTATAATGTTGAGAAATTTTGTTCTTGAAATCATGGGTAGAAAAACCTTTGCTTGGAATCCCACTTTTGTAAAATCCAAGCTATGAGCTTTTGTTTGGTTTGGGAAGGGGTTAAATGAGAAATGTCCCCCATGCATACTGTATTTTAACATTTGGTGATACTGTTTAGGGAGGTTATGGAAATAACTGTAAGTTGTGGAGTCATAGGAAGAAGTAAGTCATGGGCCAGGGGCAGACATTCAGGGTTACAGCCATTCAACTTCCAGTCCCCTCTCTCTGCTTCTTCCATGGGGCTTAAGAGGCGATCTCTTAGCTTCCTGCTGTCTCGACTATGAGTAATCATAAACCCCAACCCTCTGGAACCAGAAGCCAAATAAATTCTTTCTTCTACAATTTGCTTTTGGTCATATTTTACACAGCAATAAAAATTAAGTGTTTGAGTTTTTGTTTGTTTGAAATGGGCCTTGGCTATTAAGCCCACATTAATCCGGGACTCTGAATCCTCCTACACTCCAACCACCTGATACTGGTATCACAAGTATCCAAGGATAAGTGACTTTTACAGATGGTTATGAATAGCTTTGCTGAAGTAGCTGACAAATCCTAAACCAAAATATTTAAAGTGTATAATTTGAAGCTTTGGAAAACACCTATCACTACAACCAAGAACATATTCACCTTTCCCAACTTTCCTTCTATCTTATTTAAATACCTAGCCCATGTCCCTATGTAACCACTGATGTGCTGTCACTGTAGATAAGTTTTCACTTTCTAATTATACCCAAATGGAATCATGTTCCATGCACTTTTTGCCTGGCTCCTTTCATTCAACATTAACAGATACATTCATGTTGCTGTATGAGTTTATAGTCCATTCCTTTATATTTATGAGTGACAGGCCTTTGAATAGGTCACGCTCAGAAAAACTCCTTATTTCCAACCCAGAACTTCTCATAAAGGGTTTCAGGCACACTTGACATTTTATCTTTGTAATTCACAAGGAATTAGAGCTCTTGGTCTACTTAGACCAGAGCTAGTTAGTATTTCATTATATGCAGTTCTGTTTTGCCTTCTTTCAAAGTACTGCTTCATTTAAATTTTCATCAAATCTTTGTGTTGCTGCAATTAATAAACTTAGCTTTCTGGAAGTACAGTTATATACTTACAAGTTTCCTTAGCCGTGACAAATGCTCACAGCTAGACAGAATGCAGACCAGTAGGATGTGACCCCACTTTTTTGTCTTTAAAATATAAACACATGGTGGGATAAAGATATATAGTTCAGTGAGGGAGTGCTTCTCTATCATCCTTAAGGCTCTGTGTTCAATCCCCACCAAAACCACAAAAACAAAGAGCATATACGTGCGTGTACATACACAAAGAGAAGAAGGAGATATGATAATGAGTATGTCCCTGATACTAGATACAGCAAACAGAAAATAAACAACAAGAAAGGCAATATCGTCTTACTAAATCATATTTACTTGCTAAACTGCCAAAGAGACTAGCATGCTCGCCTACAATTACTGCAATTGTTTAATTCATAAACCCACAGGTGACTCTAGAATAATCAGTAGAACTTCATAGGAAAACCACAACCCTTTGTGTCTGGAACCAACACAAATATGTGGGGCTATAGATCTCATTCCAAAAATATAAAGGGAATGTTAACTTTTAGAGTTCATGCAGACCCCACTCTAAGGTTCTGGTCTTTATAATTTAGTTTGTTATTATAAATCTGCATAAAGCTTAGCAGAGTACTTTCTTTCAAAACTCCATTCCACCTATTAATCACAATACTCATTAAAACACTGATGCAAAGTAGGTCAAAATATATTAATAGATTTTTAGATTGTATTTACTTCAGCTGCTTACATGCTAATTATCATTTAATTATAGATGCTGTTTCCTTATAGCAAAATCAAAATTTAAATCCTAAGGTAGCCCCCAAGCATTTTTATAATTAAGATCTGAAGAAGCGCCTCATTCATATATTTTTGGTGCTGGGAAGCCAGAGCCTTGCATGTGCTCAGCAAGCACTATCACTGAGCGACATTCCCCAGCCCACCTAGTTTCCTTCAATTCAACAGTCGGGCAATACATGCAACTTTTTTTGTGTTGTATGAATGCTTAAAATAGCATGCCACAAGGAAGCTCCCTCTGCATATAAATTTAAAACCTAATGCGCTTTATCTCAATATTTTCTATTAAGGCTACAAATTAGTAGGAAAATAATAGTGCCGCCTACGGGCTTGCAGACTTTTTAATTTTGGAGTCTGACAAGAGGCAGTAGGAGTGAATGAACGAACGGACGCAAATGTTGGCCAATGTTAAATGCTAGTCCGCCCGGAAGAAATACTCAACTGTGAATTACACATGCCGCGGCCACAGACTCCACGGAGCCCCTCTAGAAGCAGCCAACCGACGCATGACCTTAGGGAGAAAAAGCCGCTCCAATGTAGCATCAATGCAGGAATGAGCAAGGAATGCCTGCCATCTGAGTCCCTCCCAAGTCTCCGAACGCTCGGGCTGGCCCGGCTTCCGCATTCAGGCCTCCAGATCCGGCTCCCAGGCTCAGCACAGCCACAAGCTACCAAACGCTCACAGCACATGGGAACCCCCCCCTCCCCGCAAGACCCCGTACCGGCCGGCCCCGCCCACCCAGCCCACGTGACCTTCGCCCCGCCCACAGCCCCCACGTGACCCTAGCCGGCCTCCGCGCGCCGCTCGGATCGCGGCCGGAGCCGCCATTGTTCCGCCGGGGGAGGACAGCGGGGCCTGGCGCTGGCGCCCTGACGCCGCTTAGCGGCCGCCTCTGGAGACACCCTGTCCCCGCCGCCCCCTGTCCTCCTGGCGGCGGCGGCGGCGGCGTGAGGCCGGCTGCGGGGACTGGGAGCCCCTCGGCCCTCCCCGCGACGGCGGCGGCCGCCAGTCCCCCGCTCGGGTGTGAGGGGCGGCCGCAATGCGCTGGGCCTGAGCTGTCGCGGCCCTCATCGCCTCCCACGACTCTGGTAGCGGCGTCCGGGCGCCCCGGCGTCATCCCGCGAGCCTCGCTGACGGGAGGGAAGATGGCTGCAAGGAGCTGGCAGGACGAGCTGGCCCAGCAGGCCGAGGAGGGCTCTGCCCGGCTGCGGGAGTTGCTCTCGGTCGGCCTCGGCTTTCTGCGCACCGAATTGGGCCTGGACCTGGGGCTAGAGCCGAAGCGGTACCCGGGCTGGGTGATCCTGGTGGGCACCGGCGCGCTCGGGCTGCTGCTGCTCTTCCTGCTGGGCTACGGCTGGGCCGCGGCTTGCGCCGGCGCCCGCAAAAAGCGGAGGAACCCGCCCCGCAAGCGGGAGGAGGCAGCCGCGGCGGCCCCGGCCCCCGAAGACTCGGCTCAGCTTAAGAATCTCAGAAGCGAAGAGCAGAAGAAGAAGAACCGGAAGAAGCTGCCAGAAAAGCCCAAAGTGAGTAGGGGCGAGGAGCCGGGTGGGCAGGGGCGGCCAAGTGATAGTGAACACGTTCCTTGAGAAGTCGGGATAGTCAGAAAGTGTAGGAACCGGTAGGAAAGTCCAATTTCCTGGATGGAAATTAACTCTGCGGGAAGGAATAAAAGTGCCCAAACTTAAATTCCCTTGGCCGCCCTAGAGGCCTAAGTAAGTGCGCTGCGTGTGGAGGTTAATGGGACCTTAGGGTGACGTTGGAAAGTTCTTGTAGGACTGACTGCCTGGGAGACCTGAGACCGTAGCTAGTGCAGGATATACGATGACCTAAAATCTCTGGCTTAAAGAGGATTAAAAGTGCCCAGATCTAGACGTATTTCCATCTTCGTTGGAAGTGTTAAAGGCAAATGGTTACCCTGTCTTGATTTGGTGAATGTGGTCAATTGGCTGGCACAGGAGTTGGGCACGTGGAAATTGGTTATCTAATATTCCTTTGAGATATGTGGCCTCGAGCAAAAGCTAAGGCAAGTTCAGCAAAGTAGTCTGTAGTATAGTCCACAATGTGGAGTTTTTTAAAAATAAAGTAAAAGGGTGACAGATTGCAAAGGCGAAGTTGAGAGAAGGTTTCAAGCTCCAATTTGCTGGACCACGTGTGGAAATGCAAACAATATCCTGTTTTTACCAGGCCTTGGTGTTTTACTAATGTATTCTGTGTTCCCATTTCTCCGTAATGCATAGAATTTTTTTATTTATTTGTTGTGGCGCTCTTTTACCATGGCTCGCATGCGAAAGCCAGAGGAGAACTTACTTGTTGGAGTCGGTTCTTTCCTTCCACCACGTGGGTCCTGGGGACTGAACTCGAGTAGTCATGCTTGGTGACAAGTGCCTTTACTTGCTCAACTGCTTTACTTGTTGGTTTTACATTTGGGGGGGCGTGGGGGGTAAGCTTTGAGACAAGGTTTCTCAGACAGCTCTAGCTGTCCTGAAACTCACCTTTTAGACCAGGCTGGCTTCGAATTCACTTGAGATCCGCTCGCCTCTGCTTCCCGAGGCAAGGCGTACACAATTGGCTGGTTTTACATATCTTTTTAAATATTTTACAGTTGAGAATACAAAAAGATGTGCAACATTAGAAATATCTACTAGCTGGTTTAGTACCACAGGCATTTAACCACAGCACAGGGGCAGGCGGATCTCTGAGTTTAAAGCCAGTCTGATTTACATAGTGAGTTCCAGGACAGCCAGAGCTAAATAAAGAAACCCTGTGTCCAATTAAAAAAAAAAAGAATGAACAAGAAAATACCTACTTTTTATATCATCCGAATATAACTCTTAACCTTTTTAGAGTAATTTAGTATGTGCTCTGGTATGTTTGGGTGCTGCAAGGTGTGCACAAAGGACATGCTGGCTAGTATGGGAGACAGTAGCGTATTCATGGACCCATAGATGCTAACTAGAAGTGTGAACATATGTTGGTGTAGTTTGAAAGGTGGAGACTAATTCCAGTTTGAGAAATTTACATATGTTATTTCAGGAAACTGGGTTTCGATTCAAAAAGAATATTGATAGTAACAATACCAAAAAAAAGCATGACAGCTCATATCATAAGCACTCATGTTTTCCTTGATGAGTAGAAAGATCTGGTGGGAAACCTAGAAAAGTATCAAAGTAATACTTAAGTTCAGAGAAAACAACCCACGTAGAATATGCATAATTAAAAGTTCTGTACACAGCATCAAGGGTTAAGTAATGCTCTGATGAAAGTAGAACATTTGGTTTCAAAGTAAAGATGATCTTAAAACAAACCACATACATTAATCCTAAAGCCTATGTGGATTGTGTTGGGTTGTGAAATTTTCAAAGCCTCTTTAGGATGTTTAGAATTTCAGATGGACTTGTGAGAGACAGGTGCTCCAAGAGTCCATTTGAAGTGCATCATGACACCAGATGACTCATCTGAAGGAGGGACACATGTCACTGTGAAAAATGAACATTGTACTTAAGATTTGGCCCATTTGCCTTTTCATTTGTATCAAGAAAGGGGAAATAAGTCTACTGAGATCTTTGAGGAGCTGGAATTGAGACTGGACTGTTGAATCATGTGAATTGGGTGAATTGAGTAACTTATCTGCCAAATGATTAAAAATGTATTGAAAAAGTTATTCTCTTAAAACTTTTGGCTGCAACTCAGAAATATATTTTACATTCCAGCACAGGCAGAAACTTTTTTCTTTAAGAAGTTTGTGACTCACACAATTGGCTTCTTGCTTGACACGTTTCCACCCCCCCCATACTGCTTTTCAAGGTTAAGTGTTAACTTCATTATTTCATGTTCATTATATTCCTAGTACTGTGCTACATTTTTACTTAGGGGAGGAAAAAACAAACAAGGCCTAGTTAGAAGTTGAAAGCAGAAAAAAAGAGTGTTTTGTGTTTTACTATGAAGGGAACACAAAAGTAAAAAGCTCAGTGTCTCCTCAGGGAGCTTTATGCTCATTATGGACGATACCTGTACATGGTCCACTCCTCCTGTTTGTGCTCTGCTTTCAGGATTAAACAAACTAAAAATCAAAATGCTATTTTTAGGGACTGGTGAGGTTGTTAAATTGGTAGAGTGCTTACTTGGCATGCATGAATCCCTGGGTTCAATGACCAGCACTGCATAAACTGGGGTTTTATATGCCTATAATCCCAACATTCAAAGTAAAGAAAAGAGAATTAGACTTTCAATTCTAATCCCCTACAATTTAAGGAGTTTGAAGCCATCCTGAGATTCTTGAGACAGCCCCTGCTCTCAAAAAAAAAAAAAAAAAAAAAAAAAAGCAATGGTTTTTAAAAACTGCAGTTGTACTAAATTAGGTACTTTTTCCTTGTCGTTATTCTGTAACCTATCCTGCATAACAACTGTGTACATATTTACTTTAGACTAAGTATAATTTAGTCTAAAGATGATTTCAAGTATATGGGATATGTGTGGGGGACATACCAATACTTTATTTTATGAGCTACTTGGCATCTATACGTTTTGATATTCTGTGGAATCCCTCCTCCAATGGATACTGAGGAACTTCATCAAAACATTAATACAGCCCCACTTGTGGTCCCAGGAGGCACCAAATGTCTTGATTGCAGTGGTTGTTTTTAAAATAAGAGGTTGAATTGAATTAGTGGAAAAGCCCAAGACATGGGGAAAAAAAAAAAAAAAAAAAAAAAAAAACAGAGGAAAACAGCCTGGGAGGAATAGGGAGCCCTAAATTTGAATAAAGCTTTTAACCTAATCTTTTGATTTACTGTGTGTCTAAGTTGAAGATCTTAGCTAAAACACTGATGGATCTCTCTTCTTGATATTTGCAGTAGAGTTAGTTTAATGATCCTTAGAACTTGTAGATTCCTGAGCAGGTATCTCAGACTTTAAAGAAAAGAAAAAGAGCTCCTGTCACTGCAGGTGTGCCCCACTGCCCGGCTTTTTTCATTTGTATTTATAACAAACTGATTAATTTGAACATTGCTCACTGGAATAGAACTATATGGTTTATACTATAAGACCTTTTATTTTTTTTCTTTTTGTTTACTTGTTTTAGAGACAGACAAGGTCTCCTATGTAGCTCTAGCTGTCCTGCCTCAAATTCAGAGGTCTACCTGCCTCTACCTCTGGAGGGCTGATTAAAAGTGAAACACTACACCCAGCTAACCATTTTTTTTTTTTTTCCTCAGCTAGTGGCTCATACTTGTAATGTCAGCACTGGAAAATTAATTGTGAGATTAAGGCTAGCTACATAAGGCTAGACAGAGTTCCACGTTTTTGGACTATGGTGTGAAATGAAAAAGAGTAAAGATATTTCTAGCTAGGCATTGATAGTGTACCTAGGATACAAGCAGAGGCATGAGGATCTTGATTTTTGAGGTCAGCCTCAGCTATACAGTGTTCACTCTCCAGAAATTTTTTTTTAGTTGACTCATTTATTCAGGTAGATTCTGTGATGTAAACTACTGGTTTCTATGAATAAATACATAAATTTCTTTTTTCAGGATACCTTGCCTACGTATAATTTTGTTTTTATTGTTTCACTCAATTATTTGGTTTTCTCTTAAATCATGCCCTCTCTATTTTCAAAATGCATTGTATGTGGTGTGTGTGTTTTAGAAGCTAAAATGTTGAATATACTCCTTAATCTCTTCTGTCTGTTTTAAACATTTTACTATGTGTGAGTGTTTTGCCTGCATGTGTGTCCATGAAGGACAGAAATGGGTAGGGAGCCCATCCCTGGAGTTAGAGCCATCATATTGGGTGCTGAGAATTGAACCCCTGAACTGAAAGAGCAGCAAGCATTCCTTCAGCCCCCTTCTTTTGTTCTTTCTTACTTTTTTCTAATAAATTTTATTTTAAATTTTATACAATATATTTTGATCACACTCCTTGCCCTCTCCAACCTTTCAAGTGCTCCCTACCATTCCACCCACTGAACTTCATATTCTCTATGCTCTCAACAAACAAAATAAGCCAGACAATGTTGGCACTTGCCTTTAATTCCTGCACTGGGGAGGCAGAGACAGGCAGAGTTCTTGATTTCGAGGCCAGCCTGGTCTACAGCGCAAGTTTCAGGACAACTAGATCTATACAGAGAAGCCCTGTCTCAAAAACAACAGTAACAACAACAAAAAAATCAGCCCACTAAGACATACATACATACATACATACATACATACAAGCCAAAACAAGGGGTGCACAGAAAACCATGATTCTGTTTTGTGCTGACAGCTACTAGGTATTGGACCTGCCCTGGAATGTGGTTAATACACTTGGTAACACTCCATTGGAGAAAACTGTTTTTTCTATATTTTTTGCTTATGCTTTGAAATTTTCATATATGTATACAATGTATTTTCATAACCACTCCTCTCATACTCCCATCACCCCCTCTTAGATGTTCCCAACTTCACATATGCTCTCTTTATCAATGACCTACTGAGTCCAGTTAGTGCTACCTTTATGCACAGAGGTATGAGGGTATAGAGCTAGCCCATCCATCTTAATTTGCGCTACCTACCAATAATCATACCCCAAAGAAAAATGACACCTCTCCCAGCTGCTATCTACTGACAGTAATTCCATAGCTAAGAATGATTTCTTATGAGTTTCTGCCCCATCCATGAGGGACTTTTGACTGGCTTGATCTTGGCAGCTATTGGGCAGGTAACACAGTTTCTGTTCATACATGAGTACAATGGCCAGGTTTGTCCAAAAGACAGCATTTTGCAGCACTCATCCTCATCCTCTAGCTCTTACATTCTTTCCTCCCCATCTTCAATAGTGTTCTCTGAGCCTTATGGGCGTGATAGGATGTCCCTTTTGGAGTTGAACATTCACATCTTTTAACTAGTTATGAGTCACTTTATTAAATGCTGCCGACTGCAGAAAGCTTCTGACCAAGGTTGAGAGCAGCACTGATCCATGAGCATAAATATAAATTTTCAGAAAGGTAGTTTTGGTATGTCCATTTAATTTAAGCACAGCAACAGCAGTAGCCAGCCCCCAGTGCCCCCTGCTGCCAGGGTTTTAACTAAATTGTCTTACTGGTTTTATGTTTTGATTTTCTTTGTTTTGTTTTGTTTTTTAATTTCTTTTTTTTAACACATTTATTTATTTATTTATTTGCCTGCCTGCCTGTCTGCCTGCCTTGATGTTTGCCTGGAACTGGAACTACAGACAGTTGTTAGCTGCCATGTGGGTGCTGGGAATTGAACTCGGGTCCTCTGGAAGAGCAGACGGTGCTCTTAACCGCTGAGCCATCTCTCCAGCCCCTCTTTGTTTTGTTTTTAAGAGGGCAAGAAAAGGAGAAAGAACATGAGTTGTGTGGGTAGGGAGGTAGGGAGGATCTGGGAGGTAGAAATGTGATCACTCTCCAACCATGAGCTTAGGACCAGATATAAAGTACCAAGCATGAATTCTCAGTTGTTACCCCATAACAATCATTCCACTGGAACACAAATTGGCATATATTGCCTGGCAGGTGGATACTGTCGCATGAAGGGTACATTGCTAGGTAAGATCATTGATCCTTTCCCAGGGGCCTACACAGCACCTTCCACATTATGGAAAGCTAATCAGTGAGGAAGGAAATTTCCCAGTCAATTCCAGATTGATTTACATCTGTCTAAAGACCTGATATTGTCTGATTTCTCCATGTTCTGCAACCAGTGTTCCACCTTGTTTTTTGAAACAGGGTCTTTCACTGAACCTGGAGCTTATTAGTTGGCTAGAGTAGTTGGCCAATAAGCTTCAGGGATCCCTGCCTGTCTGTGTCCTAGCATAGGAATTAAAGATAGAAGTAGCTTTTTTGTGAGTGCTAGGGAGTTGAACCCCAGTCCTCATGCATTTATGGCTGGTACCTAAACAATTGAGCGGTCTCTCCAGCACTTCAATATTTATTTTTAAAACTTGGTTTTTATTTTTAGAGTGGCCATATTAAGCCTTTTAAATATTTTTAACCTATAGATTTTTAATATATTGGTTAGATTTTTATCCTCTAATAAAACCTTTTGGGTATGAATTGCAAGGTGTTCCATCTCTAAACTTGAAAGGAGGGGCACTTTTCACCTGGTGGCTTTTTTCTTTTCTTCATTCTTTTTTTTCTTATATTGACATTTTTAAAAACCATCTTTTTATGTGTTTTTCATGATGTTCCAAGTCAGTTCAGGTTTTAATTTGGTTTTTTAATCTGAATAATGATTTAGAAGGATGTAAGATCTTAAGTGAAGGGTCTTTATCAGTTGTTGCTTTGAGTTTCAGTTAGAAGCACATAAAAATAATTAAGAAAACTCATTTGTATGTATTATTGTAAAAATGTTCATAAAGATTTGCAATAGTATAGTTTTGAGTATCACTAAATGAGCAAACAGTAGTGTTTTGTCTTGTATAACTTTTCACAGTCCTTGGAATTTAAAATAAGATTAAATACATAATTTAGTAAAGATGGTCTAGGAAAGTATACAACTTATTTTTATTCTTCATACTAAGTGAATAGCTATATAAGCCCATCTTTTTATTTTTGCAATGGGAGCTGACTGTCTTGTCTAACTTCACTTTTGTAAGCTGTATTTTTTGTAATCATTGTTTCTATTCCTGTTTTCATGGTATTGCCCTACTTCATGACTTTTACTACATTCTGCTTACACTTTTTAAAACAATGTCCTAACTGACTGTCCTGCTTTGATGTCTTTGTTGCCAACTTTTCTACCTACTCACTAGTTGGATCTTTTGAAGCCAACTGCTATCATGTGACTTTAATTTTCACATCTTTTTGTGGTTTTTACATAACCAATGGTGATCCATGGTATGGCACTAAAGCCTCTTGATCTAATTCTACTTTAGATTTGTATCAACATTACATCAAAGACAAGTAATAATTATGCTTTGCTAGATTTCTGTGTGTCTTTCCCTATTTTTAAATCCATTTTAAAGGGCCTTTTCTCTTTGCTAATCTTTTGCTAAGACCATGTCTTACGTATACAGTCCAGGAGCCCACTTTGGCCTCTGTATGCTGGGATCACAGGTTTATATCACATACTCAGCTTTTCTCTATTATCTTTAGCCCAGCTTCTTGGGAAAATGCAAGTCTAGGTTCCAGTCTCTGATCAAAATATTTCTACCGTTTAGTCCATGCATCACCTTGTTTCGTATGTATTGTGTTTAAAGATGCTCTGATTTAAAGTGCTATGATTGGAGGCATGTGCCGCCTTCCCTAGCTAGTAAGGAATCTTTTTAAAATAATAAATCACCATCCTGCTTAAACCATCACTCAGAATCAAAACCTCTTTCCACGGCCTGTATCTCTTCAGGTGCTTTCTATTCAAAGCTAGTTGTTAGCTTCCTCTTATTTGCTACTTTATAATACAGTGGTAGTTTTGTTGTTTGGTTTGATTTGGTTTTTCAGAAGTGTTTTCATAGTTCATTTTCTTTACATGAACAAATGTTAAAGCTTCCAGAACAATTTTTAACTATTACTTTTATCATTCTTTAGATCTTACATTAAAAATCACTTTAGAAAGCCAGACCTGCTGACTAGTGTCTGTAATCCCAGCATTTAGGCAGTGGAGGCAGGAGAATTAGTTAGTAGTTTAAGATCGGTGTTGGTCTATAGCAATTTTAAAGCCAATTGGGTTGACATGGACCAAAAATCACCTCAGAAAATCCTTTTCTGATCATTATATTTGAAATTATCATCCCTTTCAGTATTCTGTCTTGAAACTGATTGCTTTCTTTTAGTGGTCACCAGAATGTGTCCTGCTCGCTTACTTTGCAAGGGTCTTTCCCAAGATCATTGAGTGCAAGGTAGTGACACACTCTTCCTGACATGAGAGTCTGTGCCTAAAATAACACTTAGTACTTTATTTGTGTAATTTGCTATTGAACTAAATAATATTTTTTAATATATTCCCAGTACTATGATTGTTCTTTGTTTTGTTTTATTTTGTTAGTAGTTTTGCTGGTACTATTAAGTAAATTTGGATGGAGCTAAATTTAGTACCCAGTACCCACTTGGCACCTTAACCATTCATACTTCAGGGCCAGGGGATCAGATTCCCTCTTCCAATCTCCAGAGATGTATGCACAGGATGTACACGTATACATACACATAAATTTTAAAAAATATATTCAATTTTATCATTTAACATATAGGATTTCTATTTTTCTTTTTGCTACATACTAAGGATTGAATTCAAGTCTCCTATGTGCTAGGAAAGTGCTCTACCACTGAGCTACAGCTCTCTGCTCTCTTCCTCTAGCTTTAGTTATTAAAAAACCAGTACTGTGGGGCTGCAGAGATGGCTTAGCAGTTAAAAGAGGACCCGTTTACTTTCTAGCACATACCGTCACAAATGGTTCACAAATGCCTTTAACTCCAGGTCTGGTCTCCATGGGGACTTTCATATACAGACACATGTTGTAGAATATTATTTTAAGGTGTGTGTTGGATTTGTTTAACTTTGTGAAGCTGTGTTATTTGCCTGTCTCTAAAACACCTGATGGTGTAATAAAGAACTGAATGGCCAATAGTGAAGCAGGAGAAGGAATGGGAGGAGCTGGCAGGCAGAAAGTATAAATAGAAAGAGAAATATGGGAGGAAAAATAGAAAGAGAAATATGGGAGGAAAAAAGAAGTAACCAGAGAAGGAGGAGAACGCCAGGAGCCAGCCACCCAGCTACAGAGTAAAAGTAAAATATACATACGTCAGAAAAGGAAAAAGCCTAGAGTCAAAAGGTAAGTGGGATAATTTCAAGTCAAGAAAAGCTGGCTAGCAACAAGCCAAGCTAATGCCATGCATTTATAAGTCAGAATAAGCTTCTGTGTGTGATTTTTTTTTTTTTTTTTTTTTTTTTTTTTTTTTTTTTTGGAAACTAGGTGGTGATAAATTAAGAAACATTTAAGTGGTGTGTGTGTGTGTGTGTGGAGAGAGGGAATACTCCAGATTTCACAGAAGAGCCTTGAGATTAAGTTACATACTTGAGGTCATAAACCAGAGGCGTTTTCACAAGCAACATGGTGTACTAATTTGCAGTCTGAGAAGGTCATATTGTTTCTACTCTACTTTCTGATTTCTGTGGCATCTTCCAGGACATTAAATTGCATTCATAGAACAAACCCAACTTTGCTGGTTAAGTTACATCTTTATCGCTTTAGTTTTGGGATTACAAGTTTCTACTGAAAAAAATAAACTTTAAAAGTGTCTTAGTAAAGGTTTCCATTGCTGTGAAGAGACACCATGACCATGGCTACACTTATAAAGGAAAACACTTAATTGGGGCTGGCTTACAGTTTCAAAGATTTATTCTGTTATTATCATGGTTGATGACTGTGAGCAGACATGGTGCTGGAAAAGGAGCTGAGAGTTCTACATTTGGATTTTCAGACAGCAGGAAGAGAACTGAGACCCACTTCCTTCAATAAGGCCACATCTCCTCAAGAGTGCCCCCCTATGGACCAAGTATTTAAATACATGAATCTGGGAGGGGGGTATTCCTATTCAGACCACCACAAAAAAGGTTCCAGAGTTTTGGCTTGGTTTGCTTGATTATGTGACAAGACTTTTTCAATTTTTTTTTTTTTTTATTTCATACTGCCAGAGGCCTAGGATAAAAAGACTGTCAGTAGCTATGTTCTTAGATACCAAGGACAAATAAACCCTCTGAACACTCGTGTTTGTTCTGCATTATTGATCAGTGTTCTACTTGAATGTAAGAATGCTTTGGATATATGTTTAAGTAATCATTCAAGCAAAATAGGAAGTTCTATTATGTTATCTGGAGAGGTTTTTTTTATTTCTCGTTTTTTGTCCAACTTTACTAATAATTTTGAAACTGATATACAGAATGCTAAACTTCTAGAAGACATCAAAGAATCCAGGCAAGAAGTATATGGACAAATGTCAACTGTGTTCCTTATCTCAGTTCTCATTGGATATCAGACTGTAAATGTTACCTGTATTTTATTTTTCAGAAATCATCCATAGTATAATTTAGCCATGTTACAGGCATTAGCTTCCCATCCTATGGACATAGCTCTTAGCATCCATGATACAGTCAATCTGGAGATAGTTTGGAATCCCTAAAGAGTTGGACTTTGACTGGAATCTTTGCCACTAATTGAAATAGTTCAGACTATATGGCAAGATTTGCAAATTATATTAGAGATATTTATGAGATTGCTTTATTGGTTGTGAAGAGTTTTTAAGGTTGGAGTTTGATTTTAAAATAAATAGATAAATCACTATGTCTCAGGCTGCAGTGTGTGTGGTTAGTAAGCATTTGTCAGGCTGGGGAAATAGAAATTTGTGTTTTTAAATTCCTAAGAAATTATCTGGAATTTGTATTAGGGTTTTCAAAACCAAAAGTCTTATCTGTTAATAAAATCACATCTGTAAAGTCTCTGATAAGTTCTAGGCACAGAACCAGTGCTCAGAAATTACTAGTTATTGTAAGGATACATAATCTAACTTCTGCTAAAGATATCTCTTCTGAATTTTTATAATGCTTTGTTTTCATCAGTACATCAATATACTTAGGACTTATGCAGGTTTCATATGTAGCTTTAAGTAAAAATTAAAAATCTAGTGAAGTTGGAACCTGTTGAGCTTAACATATACATATGTGGTCAACATTAGATTTCTTCTTCAAGCACTCCACCATATATTTCAGGTCTCTTACTGATTCTGGAGCCCATTAATTGGCTTGACTGAATGGCCAATGAGCTCCAGAGTTCTACATGCCATACTGGTGGGCTTATAGACACATATGCCTAGCTTTTATATAAGTGCTGGGGACTTGAACACAGGTCCTCATACTTGCACTACAGGTACTTCACAAACTGAGCCATCTCATAAGGGAACTCTTATTTGTTTTTGGTGGTGTTTTGTTTGTTTGTGTGTTTTTTTGTGCTTTTGCTTTTTTCCTTTCAATACAAGATTTCTCTGGCTATTCACCTCTGGCTATCCTGGAACTTACTCTGTAGGCCAGATTTGCCTCGAACTCACATTCATTCACCTAACTGCCTCCAGAGTACTGGATTAAAGGCATGCACCACTATGCCCATCTGAAAAAGAAAATAATCCTTTAATCCCGACATTTGGGAGGCAGAGTTCTCTATGAGTTCCAGGCCAGCCAGGATGTTACACAGAGAAACTCTGTGTTGCAGAACAGGGTGGGGTGTGTAAGAATACTGTCCCCTCTTCTGGTGTGTACTGTTGTGTAGTTGACCTGCTTTGCTAGGTTCTGTCATTTTTGTTATTGCTGTGTTGTGCTTTTTTTGGTTTTGAAGCGAGTTTCACTATACAGCCTATGCTGGCCTAGAATTGCTCCTACATTGCTGCCTCAGTCCTGCCTCTGCCTCCCGAAAGTTAGGATTACATGTGCTGCTACCTAATACCGCTGCTTGCAAACTTCTTGGAAGCAGGGATTGTGGTTTTCTTTGTTTCAGGGTTTTAAGGAGTCTGCATGTCACTGTTGAGTTTGCTTACTAGGTAAACACAAGTGAATGCCACATTTTCTTAGGGGTACAGCCTTACTGAATTAACAATCTGAAATTCACTATGTAGACTAGGCTAGCCTTGAACTTGGACTTCCAGCTATCTCTGCTTCCTAAGTACTAGGATTAAAGATGTACACTGGGTCAGTAGTTTTTGTGTGTTTTAAAGAATGGTAACATAAGAACACTGTCTCTTGAAGCAAGCCTATAGTATTTTTAGTCCTGGAGAAAATATGTTTGTTTACCTATTAGTTGTAATTTATTAACTTTCTGCATTTATGTCTGGAGCATTGGGTCTACTGGATGCATGTCTAGGACCTTTTGACCACCAGGTCTTAATTTACTTTGAGATTGCTAGTATAATAAACGACTGTGTAGGTATTTGAATATGAGGTTAGGGCATCAAGAAGAGAGGATATTAGAAGCGAAGGAAGTATTCCTTGGACAGACATGTTTTCATGTACTTGTAATATGAAGTTTTTGGTCGGACTTTCCAGCCTAGCCTTGAGGTTTGAACCCACTCGCAACCCCACTGCCACTTAACCTCAGATAATCACACATTAATTTCATACTAATTGGCCTATGGCTCAGACATATTACTAGCTAGCTCTTTTATCTTAATCTATTTCTATTGATAATCTATTAATCTGTTTAGCTATGTGGCTTGGTACCTTTTCTCAGAGCAGCATGGTTGTCTTCTTTCCTCATTGCTGATGTCTCTGTTCTTCCTGTTCCCAGAGTTTTCTTAGTCTGGTAGCCCCACCTACACTTCCTGTCTGCTTCTGGCCCATCAGTAGGAGGGACAAATATTTACAATGTACCAGAACATATTCTGGTACATTACATGTACTTCCATTTGATATATCCTAACAAGAGCCCTAGAAGATAAGGTACAGTTTCTCATACTTACAAATCATGAAGTTGAGGATGAAATCAAGAAAAAAAGCTTAAAAATAACAGTGACTAGGGCTGACAAGGCATAATGGGTAAAGTGGGCTTTGTTTGGTTCCCAGAATTTACATAGTATGAGTAGAGAACCAACTCCCAGTCCTCTAACGTCCACATGCACTGTATGGTACACACATGAAGAGATATTTTCAAGTCACGGGGATTAACTGTAGCTGTTGCATCTTGTCCTAGTTAGGGTTTCTATTGCTATGAAGAGACACCGTGACCATGACAACTCTAATAAAGGAAAACATTTAATTGGGGTGGCTTATAGTTCAGAGGTTTCATACATTATCATCATGTGGGAATGGTGGCATGCAGGCAGGCTAGGTGTAGTGGCACTCCAAAGGCTAGAGTCCAGCCTGGTTGGTCTAAATAGCAAGAGCCAGCAAGAGTTACACAGTGAGAGCTTGTCTTGGAGTGGGGAGAAGTAGAGGAGCGGGGAGGAAGAAAAGGTCGACCATAAGAAATGAGAACAGTTAAGCTTAGCTAGAGAAGACAGTTCATATGAACTGAAAATAGTCTATGATAGTTGAATGTAATGGCTTTTCCATATAGGCTTAGCTTCTTGAAGCAGGAAGTTTGCTTAAACCCAAGAGTTTGAGGCCAACTTGAACAACTAAATGAGATATTGTTTCTATTTGAAAAGAAAAAGGAGGACCAGGCAGTTGTGGTGTCCCAGCACTTGGGAGGCAGCGACAAGCTGATCTCTTTGAGGCTAGCCATGCCTATACAGAGAAACCCTGTCTCAGATATATCCAAAAAGAAGGAAGGAAGTCAAAACTGGTAGCACACACTTGAAACCCTATACCTCAAAACGTGGGTGAGAAAGATAGTGAGTTTGAGGCTAGTCTGGGCAACATAGCAATATTTCACCTGAAAAACAAAGACAAGAATTAAAAGAACTAGCATATAAGAATAGCAAATAAGACTGAGGTTGGAAAGCAAAACCAGCCAGTTCTGAGTACCTGATGTAGAAGTCCCTAAGTCTACTTTGTCTCTTGAAGTTTCTTACTTTCTCATGTACTTAACCAAAGAGTGGTCAAAATAGTACAGAAGAAAACCAGTTCAAACCTGGTTTTGGTTTTCACTGTCCTACCTATTTTAATAGATTGCTTAAGATCCATCAGATTAAATAAGACATTTATTCAGCTAAGAAGACAGCTTTTGTTTTGATTTCCTACCAAAAATCTTTGGTATTCCTACAAATTGAATTTTAAAGTGTAAATGGTCTCTTCCCCAAGCTTCATTCTCATTTGCCTGGTATTTTTAAAGATTTATTTTTATTTTGTGTGCATGCATGCAAGTCCACCGTGTGTGTGTGTGTGTGTGTGTGTGTGTGTGTGTCTGTCTGTCTGTCTGTCTGTCTGTCTGTCTGGTGCCTGGGGAGGACAGTAGTGTGGAGTTATGGCTGTGAAGTGGATGTTGGGAACCAAACCTCCGTTCTCTGCAAGAGCAACAACTGTTCTTTACTACTCCAACTCCTGCTTAATTTTTGGTTTTTCAAGCCAGAGTTTCTTTGTTTAACCTGTGCTGTCCTAGAACTCACTCTAGACCAGGCTGGTCTGGAACTCAGAGATCCACCTACCTACGCCACCACCGCCCAGCTTGGTACTTGATTATTTTAAAAATGCATGTAAAGTCACTTTATAGACATTTTTTAAAACAGATTTTTTTTCATATATATTATGATTTTTTCCTCCCCCAACTCCTCCTAGACACTACACACACTCACACATGCATGCACATTTCCCCAGCAACCCAAATCCACACTTTCCCCCCCTCTTTCTCATTAGAATATAGACAGGTATCTTTTAAAAAAGAAAAATTTAAAAGGTAAAATTTAAGCAAACCAGAATAGGACTAAACATGGGGGGTGGGGGGCAAAGAAACATACAGTTTCTACATTCATTTGTTTTTCAGAACATAGCTGTACCATAATGAGCAGTTTGATATGTCTGTTCTGCAAATATTAAAAACAAAAGTTTTGAAATTAGTACATTAATTTATTGACTTTAATGTGTCAAGTATGAGAGAAATGGATTAGTGAGAAGTGATAGGATTCAGAAAGAAGGATAGATGGATAACATAGGTCCCCTTTTATCAAATTTCTCTGTTTTATCCATTTCTGCTAATGGGACTCAGAATTGTTTGGAGGAGGAGAAAACAGAAGGAATGATCCCAATTACAAAGTGAATTTGAGAACTCACAGACTTGATTCTGCCCACAAACACCTAAGTGTGATCTTTCATTTTAGAAATGTTAGGAAAACTGAAGTGACTGTTTTGTTTGTTTGTGATTGTGTTAGTGGGTTGTAGAAATAAAAGGTCTTCTAACATGCATTAATCTGTATATCATTTTTGGCTGCCTTTGGAGAGGACCCAGATTCAATTCCCAGCACTCACAAAGTGGCTGATAGCCACATATATAGCTCCTGACCTCTACAGGGACCAGACACATGCATGGCCAACAACACAAGGCAAAACACTCCTACAATAAAAGTAAATAAAGATATGAAACTTTTAAAAATTAATTTATTATATCACAAAACACTCTTATTAGTTCATTGATATTTAAATGATATGGCCATACAAAAGCAGCCTTGTTAATTTAAGTCAGGGAAGTATTTGATTTCCCAGGTATAAATCTTTAATTTGGCTGGCCAGCCAGCCAGTTTGATGATATGGTATTTTCTTGTCACCTGTGCAGCCAAATGGACGGACTGTCGAAGTACCTGAGGATGACGTTGTTAGAACTCCCCGAAGTATAACAGCAAAGCAGCCACCAGAGACAGACAAGAAAAATGAAAAGGTAAGCTTGAGAACATATGATATTATATGCAAAGTTTTTAATAAAGAATGACATAAAACAAAATATGCTTTTGTGTTTGATAGGATTGTGTATCTTCCATTTAAAGAAACTCCAAAATCTAAAATAATAATACTGGATAGATATTTCTTAAAAAAAAGACTATGTTACCAAATATTTTAAAATACCACATTGGTGTTAGTGAGTGTTCATTTTAATTTATGACTTGTATTTTTTGTTTGAGTGAGGTTCTGGATTTATAGGTTATTTCTTTTTTTTTTTGTAAGTAAGAAAGTTTAATTTTTTTTCCTTCTTTATTTTGTATTTAACAAAAAAACAGTAACATGAATTTAAAATGAGGAAAAGTTAACAATAACTATGAACAGGATATAGGTTATTTCTTATACAAAAATGTTACTCATGTTGATATTGTACCTTGTAATATAAAAAAAGTGCTTAGTAAAACTCAGATGGTATTATTTAAATAGATTTTCATTGTTAGGGAAATTGAATCATCTTTTAAGCAGTTAACTTTATTTAAGGAAATAATTCTAGATAAGGGTGTGCAACACGACTCAGCAGATAAAGGCATTTGTCACCAAGTATTCCCAGAATCACCATGATAGTAGGAAAGAAGTAACTCCTCCAAATTGTCCTCTGACTTCCACAATATGGGTATGGACCAGATGAGGGCATTGGATTCCCCTGGAGCTAGAGTTAGAAAGGGTTGTGAGCTGTCCACTGTGCTGGGAACCAAACTCAGGTCCTCTGGAAAAGTAAATAACTATTGCTCTTAACGACTAAGCTGTCTCCAGCCCTAAGGAGCAGGTTTTTGTACAGAAGATAATTTGTTTCTCAGGTTATAATAGTGGCTACATTTCTTGTCATTTGAATAAAGCCTTATAGATATAAAACTTGGTCTAGAAAGGAAAAAACACACATATATAGCTTATATATGAAGAACTAGACTGAGTTTAGGTGTATAAAACAAATTAAACTGCTTGCCATAGTTTTCTAGGTTGTTTGCTTTTTTGTTTTTTTTTTTTTAATACATTTTAATGTCTGTTTTTATAGCCCAGACTAGCTTCAAGCTTATGATCCTCCTGCCTCCACCTTCATAATGCTGGGATTACAGCTTCATGCCTCCACATCTAGTAGGGTTTTTTGTTGTTGTTGTTTTGTTTTATTTTGTTTTAGAGCTTTGTTTTGATGTGAAGGCCAATCAGTGCCTCATTAATGCATTTCTAGTAGAGATCATATAGGGCTATTGGCCAGGTACTGTGCTGTTACTGAAGTGGTAGAGAAATAATAATGTTTTTACCCTGAGAAAGATTGTAGTCTGAGTAAGGAAAAGCAAATGGAAGCTATCTGGTAAAATGGGGTATTTGGTGCTAGGTGGAGAAATTCAGTGGAGAAAAGGAATCCTACTTGGGTAGCCAGAAAAGACTGATTTACTGAGAATGGTGATGTATACCTTTAATCCAGCACTCTGGAGGCAGAGGCCAGCCTAATCTAATAGTAAGTTCAGGGCCAGTCAGGGCTGCATAGTGATTAAGACCCTGTCTCAAAAAAAAAAAAAAAAAAAAAGGAATAGAAAAAAGAGAAAACGTTGACTTAATTAAAGATGAGTGGTGGTATTTTGGTAACTGGAAGGGGAAGCCAGTTTTAGAGGAAGCAAATCAAATGAACATATTCAGATACACTTAACAAGCTTGAATATCACAATTGGAAGGGCATATTTTTTTCTTTATGTACACGTAAAATGAGGTAAATTCATGTGTTGGCAGCATTTATGATTAATGAATCCATTTTGCATCTAGGATTATAAAGATATAAAGGAAAAAATCTGAAAATTGCTAATGAGAAAACCAGTAATAAGCAAAATGTATCAAGGTTGGTTACTATTGGATTATTAAAAGATGAAGTCAATGGTATCTACTGAAATCCTAATATCATTCATTATAAGAATTAATTATATTCAGTGAGTAAAATATTTTTACATCACTTCAACCTAAGAAGCAACAGGGGGGTAGTGTTTTTATTTATCCTTAGTAGCTGAATAAATAAGTAGTTAACTACACAAGATCACATAAATTTCTTCACTAAGGCAGCAGTTCTCAAAGGTTGGTTAGTGAATTCTGAGAAAGGAGCCCTAGGGGCCCTTTTGAGTTCCTGAAAACACAAGTATTTGATAGTAATGAAAACATTATTTACTATTTTTTACTGTGTTGATGTTTTCACTGGTGCTGCTAAAGCAGTGGGTGAAGTTGCTAACTCTTTGCCGTGATTCAAGACAACACATTGAACTACTTGCTGCTCTTTATTCGTACTACTGTCAACTCCATTTTGAAAAAAGTTTGCTAGTTCCATGTGAGAGTGCTTTATCATAGTTGCAATAGGAATGATGTTAATCTCAATTCTGACTCTGTATTTGTGACCATGTATACACACACATATAGTGTTCTGTCTACATGTATCCGACACAACAGAAGAGAGCTCCAAATGTCATTACAGAGGTTATGAGCCACCATGTGGCTGTTGGGAATAGAGCTCAGGACCTCTAGAAGAGCTACCAGTATTCTTAAGCCTCCTTACCCTGTATTTGTTGCCACATTTATTTTGTGTATATACATATGTGGGCACACGTGGTCAGGATAATTTGCACTTGCTTGGCCTTGTGGATTCTAGGAATTGGACTCAGGTTTTCAGACTTAGCAGCAAGTATATTTACCTAATGAGCCATCCTGCCAGCCCTAAATCTTTATTTATCCCTAAAACTACTTTATTTTTAACTATTCTGCATGGTGAAATGTGACTGTGTATAAAGGTATTTTGAATTACTAAAGAATGATTTTCTTAAGGTAAAAAACACTTAATACAATGAGATGTGCAAGTTGTTCTGTTTTCCTTTGAAAAACTGATGGATACATAGTGTTGGCTTTTAGGACTTGAGTATCTAGGCATTTCACAGGGATAAACAGAATGATCCCATCATGGAAAACAAGATTGTGTTGGCTCCAAATGATGAAAGGACTTGTTGTCAAATAAAGAATAAAATTCAGAAGACATCACATGTAGTATAAATAGGACTTTTTAAAAAAAGAATCCTAAATGGTGGGTGTGGTGATTTGGGTGTTATCGGGCCCCATAGATTTTGGCACTATAGGGAGGTGGCATTCTGGAAGGAAGCATATCACTGTGGGAGTGGGCTTTGAGGTCTCATATGCTCAAGTTAGACCCAGTGTGGGATACAGTTCACTTCCTGTTGTCTGCTAATCAAGATGGTAGAACTCTCAGCTCCTCCAGCACCATGTCTACCTGAGTGGCCCTACCATAGTGATTGTGGAGTAAACCTTTGAACTGTAAGTTAGGCCCTTTATAAGAATTGCCATGGTCATGGTGTCTCTTCACAGCAATAGAAACTCTGACTAAGACAGTGGGATGTTGTAAATGGTTCTGGCCCGTACTTTCCAGGCCTGGACCAGAGGTTTAGTCTCATTCTTGGCCCTTCTTTGCCTCAAATAACTATATTCGGTCATATATTATTTTTATGCTGGGTCCAGGCATATAACTTGCTAGATCCTTCATCTAAACTCAGCCAATCTTGTTCAGCCATGCGGCTCGATACCTTTTCTCATAGTAACATTTTAGCTTCTTTCCTCTGTGTCTGCTGCCATCTATCTCTTTGTTGTGTCAGTGGTGGCTGTCTCTGGTGAATCTCTGGCTGCCATGTGTTTGGCCTCTGTCTCTGCTCTGAGATGTTCCGGAGTTTTCTTAGCCTTGTAGCCCCACCCACACTCCCTGTTTGCCTTTGGTCAATCAGCTTTTATTAAACCCATAGACAGGACAAATATTTACATTACCAGCATAATCCCACTACAGTGGGTTGTGTTTTTCATCCCAGAATTTGGGACTTGGGAGTAGGAGAATCAGAAATTTAAGAGCAGTTTAACTTAGTGAACCAGTATTTTGTAGTTGACACTTATATTACAAAGTCATATATAGGCAAGCTATGATTGTGTAAACCTTTAATCTCAGTGCTATGGAGGCAGGCAGATCTCTGTGAATTTGAGGGCTAAATAATGAGATAACCTGTTCGTTTGTTTGTTTATTTGCTTGCTTGCTTGTTTTTTAAGGTCATTAAGCATTCATTCAAAGTTAATTTTAATGTAGTAGAGTAAGGAAAGTGTTAAGATTTATTTTATTTGTATGGGGGTGAAGGAGGGTGTTGGAGCCCCTGGAACTTCAGTTACAAATAGTTTCTTTAAAAATTCTTCATGCTTTCTCTGTACTCTTAGAAAACATTTTACAGGTGTTTTTTTTTTTTTCTTTTAAGATTTATTTGCTTTTTATTTATTTGTATATGTGTATGCCTGTTTGAGTTTTTGTGTATCTTATGTGTGCAGATGCATATTGAGACCAGGGAGCATTAAATCCCCTGGAATTGGAGATACAGGCAATTGTGAGTTGGCAGGCATGGGTACTGAGAACCAAATTGGATCTTCTACAAAAGCAGTAAGTTCTCTTAACCAATGAGCCGTGTCTCCAGCACCCATACAGTTTTGAACCTGACCTAAAAGCCCTGCCTATGGAACTGATTTCAAACTTATTGACCAGCCATATTCATTCATTCTTTCTTTCTTTCTTTCTTTCTTTCTTTCTTTCTTTCTTTCTTTCTTTCTTTCTTTCTTTCTCCCTCCTTCCCTCCCTCTGTCTCCCCCCCTTTCTTCAGGAGTTTAACTTTGAAATTAAAAAAAAAAAAAGTAACTAAACTGGGTGTGCTTGTATACTCCTTTAATTCAGCACTCAAGGAACAGAGGCAGATGGACCTCTGAATTCCAGAACAGATAGAGCTACATACATAGTAAGACCCTGTCTAAAACAAACCATACTGTGGTGGAATATTCTTTACACACTATAAATAAACAACTGTTTTGGCCTATATACAACACCATAAAAATAAATAAAAAATCAAAACACGAACAAATAAAAAAAAATTAAATTAAACCAGTCTCCATTCAACCCCCCCCCCAAAAAACCAAACAAATAAAAAATAGAAGCCAACCACAAGCTAAGCCACATAACAAAAAAATTAATAAAAATAAATTAATTAAAAAAAACCTAACTAATAATATACTTAAAACATGAGCCAAGCAATATAAAAAATATAAACATATAATTCATTTCTTTAAGAAACAAAAACCGCCACACAAACCAAATTCCAAACTGCCACCACACACCAAATTACAAACTCCAACGCCAAATAAACCAAAAAAACTTACTACAACACCATACAGCCACAGTCAAATTATATATTTCCCTCACCCCCCCAAAAGAAATCTCATGTCTTAATAATTATTATTTCTCTTTTTCCTCTCAATCATTTTCAACCCTGGAAGCACTTACCTGATGTAATGCCCAGGGTGAATGCACAGAATTATTTTGAAGAGAGAAAAATTCTCCTCCATTGGATATTTATGTCTGTGTGGGCCAGGGATATAATTCATTTGCCTGTCATGCACAGGACCCTAGGTTTAACCCCTACCACCACAAACATCTTTGTTTTTTTTCATGTGCCATAATCAAAATATCTCATTAAGTTGGACAAAGAAGTTCAAATTATTTATATAAATAAAGCGTTAAAGATATTTGAAATTCATATAATGCTGCTCTCACAAACTTGTCACTTTGTTTTGAAAAATAGCAGTCTGTAGATATACTTAGATAGTTGTAGTTATTTTTAAATACATTGGCATAATTAAATAAATATAACAGTATCTAAGAGTATCCTCTGACCAAGAATTTGAGAATTGTCACCAAACAAAATAATTCCAAAGCTGCGTAAGTTGAAATAAGTATCAATTAGAGCAACTTGAACAATGCTGAATGCACAAAATACTTACTTACTTGCTTACATTTGTGTTTTCCGTGTTTAGTGGATCTTGGAAATTATAGTCTAATTTAGAGCTTTGCATGCCGCTGATTTTCAAATGTATACACACTTTAAGTGTTTAGTGAGTTTACCTAGGTTCACAATTGCATGTTGGAGCTCCTTGTTTGCATATTTTGGGTAACTCCTAAGGAGAAATTCTTGGAAACTTGCTTCATATTTGTTATTTCTTAAGAAATTATTGTGTGTGTGTATGAATGAATAAATATCTCACATATGTGAAATTTTTTGCTTCCTTTGTTTTTTTGGTGGACAGGATCTTAATCTGTAGCCCTGGTTATCCTAGGACTCAGTGTGAAGACCAGACAGTCTCAGGCTCAGAGAATTCTGCCTGCCTGAGCCCAACTTTATGTATATATTTAACAGGTTTAGAAAGTAGTTGTAATGGATTTAACAGTTAATTTATCAAAGCTTCTTCATGCTCTAAATCTAAAAGAATGGAGATATTTCAGTATAGAAATATCAAGTCACAAGCCAGACAATAGTAGTACATGCCTTTAACCACAGAACTTGGGAGACAGAGGCAGGTGAATCTCTGAGTTTGAGAACAATCTACAAAGCTAGTTTCAGGACAGCCAGGACTACACTAAGAAACCATGTCTTGAGGAGGAGGAAGAGCCACAGAAAAGCTATTGTTTAGGTGTTTATTGTTTACTTAGCTCACTCTCTCAGGAGTGATGGAGCAGGTGTATAAATATGTGTATTTTGTGTTTTTTTCACTTTTTTAGGTTTTTATTTGCAAAACTTGCATATTTACTTTCTTTTACGTGTACCTTATGCATGCAGAAACCTGAGGGTGTCAGATCCTCTAGAACTAGAGTGTGAGGTAGTTTTAAGCCTCTATGTAGGTCCTGAAACCAAAACCCAGATTCTTTGTAGCAAGTACTCTTAACCACTGCAGGGTCTCACTAAAGCTGGAGCTTTCTGTTTGGCTAGACTGGCTGGGTAACTAGCTCCTAAGATCTGTCATGAGCCATTGCACTCAGCTTTTACATAGGTGCTGGAAATCTGGACTCAAAACCTTTTTTTTGCATATGAGCACTTTACTCACTGACTCTCACTTACCTAAGCACAACATTTTTATTAGAAGGAATGAAGGTAAATGCACTATAATAGATTTGGTGGGAGGTAATCATTAAGAAAGTAGCCCTTTACTCTGAGTGTAAATAAGTGGGTCTCTTGATTCTTGTATCTTCCTTCTTTTGGGTTCTTCCTTCTGTTGATTTATGTTTTGCTATCTCTTGGAAGATAACAAAATGTTCTTTTCTAATAAGAGACAGAGGGAATGGATCTGGATGGGAGAGGAAATGAGGAGGAACTTGGAGAAATGGTGACGTGGAGGAGGTAGGAACTTACTGGGATATATTGAATGAGAAAAGAACCTATTTTAAGTAAAAGGGAAAAATAAGGTAGGCGTTGAATAGGAGAACTTTTCCTAATTACAGATGTATGCTACTACATTACATGGGTTCTGTGGGTTCTGGATCAAAATCAGATCATTGGGTTTGCATTTTACAAGCACTTGCTTGAGCCATCTCACCAGCCCTTGCCTTTACTTGATGATTGGAGTGTTGCTCATTTTTTTATATACTTATTTGGCTATGTGTCTTTTTTTTCCAGAAATGTCTGTTCATATTGTTCGTTTTTAAATCAAATTATCTGAGATTCTTACTATTAAATTGTTTGGACAATATTTAATAATATACCTGATTCCATGGTGAACTATGTCAATAAAATAGGGTTGGGAGTATAATAACAATAAAGCTAAACTATTATACCAAAGGTTTCCCCCAGAGGTGTTAGCTATAGTAGAGCTCCTTTAAAGTGTTAGACAGTAGCTGAGATCTTAGGGGCACAGGCCTGTAATCCCAGCCACTTGGGAGGCCATGGGAGGAAAATCACTAGAGTGCTTACATAGCATGAATATATTATGTACACAAAGGAAGCCTTTCATGTCAGTAAACTGACTGGAACAAATAACTACATATGCATATTTATCTCAAAACTTTACATGCATATTCAGTCTTGTCTGAATGTACATTTTTAGTATAGATGTTTAAAAATACTAGTAAAGTTAAAACATTTAAGTTTAATTCAAGGTGATATTTATTAACAAATCTTAGTGTACTTGAGTGAGTATAATTCTATCCTTGTTTCAATTTCTATCCTTTGAGAGAGAATGGAGATTGTGTGTACCAGTAAATTTAAGCTTAGAAGGGCATGGATAAAAGGGTCATTTATTTGCAGGATCATGAGTATCCAGTGGCTACAATACTGAAGGAAATGTCTCTCCTTCCCCCTCAGAAATCCTTAATTGCTTAAAATGCTTGCATAATAAATTGCATATAACAACTCATAGAATGGGGCAGGGCCTTGTAAGCACTCTTCACTTGAGTTGACAAGCCCCATCTTGTACAGGTCTAGTGCAAATACTAGGGGTTAAAGAGTGTCATAGTCATATTGTGCCTGGAAAATAGCACTCCACTTCTTCTGGCTCTTATATCTTAGTCTTTCCACTTTCTCTTAGTGATCGCTCAGCCCTGGAAGGAGTGACACGGTGTTCCATGTAGGGCTAAACTATTTTAGTCACTTAGTATTTTGAACAATTGAGTCTCTGAAATAACCACTGCCCACTGCAAAAGGAAGGTTCTCTGACCAAAGCTGATAGCAGCAATAATCTGCTACCACAAACAAATATTTATAAGGCATTTTGACAAGTACTTCATGTCCATTTAGAAAAATTGTAGCAGCTTCCTCGGTAGGGTCTGTGACCTCATCCTTACCATACATAGCCTTTTTAAATGCTTACACTAAAACTGTGAATTCCCACTTGTGGAGCAGGCCTCAAATTCAGTCAAATGATTGGTTCTCCCATACCAGTCATGCCATTTTTGCACCAATGAGAATACCTTGCCTGGCAGATTAGGGTAGCATGTAGAATCCACAGCCAAATAAGACTATTGATAACATTTCTCCCCCAACAGCCTATGTAGTACCTTCTAGCACTTGAAAGCAAGACAGCAGAGAGGAAGCTTTTAACTCACCTCTACCTTGTTTGTCTGCTACATAAATAATTTACATTTAAATATCATTTTTAAATGTGCTTTTGCAGTTAAATTAGTTGAAGTAGCAGGGTATTTGTAAGTAAGTGCAGAGACTGGAGTTAGAACTGGACTTTGTTCCTAGTTTCACACTTAATAATCATGGATATATTTTGTAATCTTATGACCTTAATTTCCTTAATTACTATATGTTCTGGAGACTAGAGTATCCATTATAGGAACCACTTGTCACATGTGGATAATAAATACTCTGAAATGTAACTAATCTGAATTATGATTAAGTATAGTATAGTTTCACACAAAATTAGCCATTACATCAGATATCAAAGACTTAGATTACCCTCTTCATACTATGTCATATTTATTAAAAATGTTTTAAATAATTATTGTTGAAGCAATAGTATTTAGATTATATTATACTAGTTGCCTAGCCTTAAACTATGTTATAAAATATTAATATACCTATATAGCTAGAATAAAGTTTTATTGGAACAGTTCATGGGTTATAAGCCTGCAAAATAGTATGGTTGTTACAAAGCTACCAGGTCTTTAAAGCCTAAAACAGGGATTCTCTCGGTTTTTTTTTTGTTTTTTTTTTTTTTTAAGATTTATTTATTTATTATGCATACAGTTTTACAGAAGAGGGCACCAGACCTCATCATAGATGGTTGTGAGCCACCATGTGGTTTTGCTGGGAATTGAACTCAGGTCCTCTGGAAGAACAGTCAGTGCTCTTAACCTCTGAGCCATCTCTCCAGCCCCGGATTCTCTCGTTTTTAAAACACTAAGTAAATTTGCTATTCATGTTCTAGTAACAGATATTCAGTGTGTTATCTTTTCTTTATGATGATTGTGATTGAGACAGATAAGGAATAGTTTCCTGGGGAGAGGGAGCTGGGGAATGCCTGGTAATGGATTCAGTGTGGGGCTAAAGAAAACTGTGGTGATAATTTTACAAGCACTTTGAATATATTAAAGCCACTGATTTTTTTTTTAATTTGGATTATTTTAAAAGGTAGATATAACAACCTGGTAAATATAATTAAGCAGTACACCAAACATGATGCATGATAAACATTCAAAAAGCCAAATGCAAATCAATTATACAGAGAATGAAACAACTTGTTAAAAAAGAACAATGATTTTAAAAGCATACTCATGTCAAAACAGTTTTTACTACATTTCAAAATTCATACCATTTAAGGATATAGTTGTCCTTCTATCTCTGTCTGGTATTGGCACCTGGGCCCCATGCAGATCTTTACGGTGCTTAAATTCCTTATAATTCCTATAAGATGTTACTATATTTGTAGTATCTATCACATTTTTTCATACTTTGGTTCTAAATTATTTACAATACTTAATAAAATGTAAGTGCTATATAAATATTTTTTATACTATATTGTTCAGGAAATACAAAAAAGTCTGCACAGGTACATTTTATTCCCTCATATATTTTTAGTATGAGATAGGGAACTCACAAGTATGTAAGTGTGACTCTCTTTGCATGTTGTTCATAGGTAGGAAAAGCATTTAGATACCATCTATTCAGTTCATTCTAATTGTACTTACCATTTATCTTATCATTAAAATGCAACCTGTAACTTAAAGATGCTTTCTGTACAGGAATGAATGAATAGCTAATCTCAATAAGGAATTTAAATGAGTAACAAACTATATTTAACCAGATGTTTAAGGTGGGTGTGGTAGCCCACAACTGTAATCCAAGTGTACCTATGTTGTAATCCCAGTACACTGTGGAAGGGGCAGGAGATTTAGGAATTTGAAATCATCCTGAGGTAAAGGAGAGCTTATCTCAATAAAATAAAACACCAAAACCTTAGTATATATTGCTAATGTTTTTTCTGGAGATAGCTATCTAAATGCAGAAGCCATGTAGAGTTTTTGGCAGGCTTTTGAAAGGACAGTATAAAATTAGAGGAAGGAGTTGGAATACTAGTCCAGAATTTGTATCTTGTGTTGCTATTTTTATCTTCATTAAATTGTTAAACATACACAGTCTGAGATATTTTTTGAACATTGCTTTGAAACTAAGTACTCTGCTTTGTACAATTAATACATTGATTTGTTTTACACAAGGTTCATCACCTTACACAATCAGACTATTATTTGGTGCATAAATTTTCTTCTGAAAATAGCAGTGGTCTTTAATTTTATTGCTCCTAGAGTAGCATATGGTATTTAATTTATACCATAATGTAGGACACATTATGTGTAAGAGCATAATGTGGTTTTGGAGACAAGCAGACCTTAAATTTTAACTTCATTTACTAAGTTACTAATGTGACCCAATAGAGCCTATGTAATATTTAATTAATATTTCTACTTTTATTTTCTCATTTCTTAAATGGAGTAATACCTTCTATGAGTGTATTTAAAGAATAAATAAGAAAACTACTGTAATTAGCACAAGTTAGCCACTCAATAAATGCCACTTAATATGCTGTTTTTTAAAATCAAACTTAAATTTTTTAGTTGTCAGCATCACACATGTATTTTACTGACTGCTACTTCTCAGAAACATAGCAAAATAATAAGTAACATTCTATTTTACTATTTCAGTCAAAGAAAAATAAGAAGAAATCAAAGTCAGATGCTAAAGCAGTGCAAAACAGTTCACGCCATGATGGAAAGGAAGTTGATGAAGGTATTTGAGCAAGGGAAAGGCCTATAAAAAATATTTAATTTTTTTTAACTGAGGTGTGTGGAATACAAGCTGCGTTTGTTTCACTTAATCTTGTATGTAGCTCTTTTTTTATTGCCATAAATTTTAACATAAAGATTTGTGATGTTGTCAAGAAACACTTTGGTTATCAAAATCATTTAAGCATCCAATGGTGCTTATCCTTTAAATTTATGTTTGCTCAATATTCTGAGCAGTTGAGGGGCCATTCATCTTGTCTTTGTTTCCCAAAAATATGGTTTGAAGTTTCCCATTTTTCTTAAATTTACCATTACTAAAAGGCTGTGTGCAAAATTCTTGAATAAGCCATTTATTATCATCATATCCTAAACTCATGTATTAGTAGCAGATATAACACTCTCCTGTCACTTCTACCCAACAGGATAAAAACATATGAGACAGTTCCTTTCTGTCACTTTTTCTAAACCACGCTCAAAAATTTTATTAAAAAACAAAACTAGAATAAATTTTTTTTGCTAAAATAGCATTAGAATAAATTCTTAGGGCAAATTAATATAATCAGCACTCTTGGTTTTTAGCTTAATATCTAAATTTATTATATCTGCCCCATCCCATATTTTTTTTTCCCCCTCAAAACTACAACTTTTTTGTTTCCCCCTTACTGAATAACGTTTTTTTTCTCGGGCTATGTCAGGAGCCTGGGAAACTAAAATTAGTCACAGAGAGAAACGACAACAGCGTAAACGTGATAAAGTGCTGACTGATTCTGGTTCATTGGATTCAACTATCCCTGGGATAGAAAATACCATCACAGTTACCACCGAGCAACTTACAACTGCATCATTTCCTGTTGGTTCCAAGAAGAATAAAGGTATATTAGTGGAACATAAGAATGGTACATCAAATCAAACTCCTTTAAGTCAGATGTACAAAATATTATGTCACAATCTATTTTGATCTGCTAACATCATTGTGCTGATATACCCTTCTTCATGAGAGTATTGTGAACCACATCCTGGTTTACCTCATAACAGCAGTGTTGTTAATATTGCCTAATGAATGGCTTATTAAATTAAAATTTGCCTTTCTGCCTTGAGTCACATTAGAAAATGTTGCTTTTTTCCCTCGTGTGTGTTGCTTTGCCCAGTCTTCCTACATCTCCATTTCTTACAGTGAGTAAAACATTGATTAAATGGAATATTTATCACCATTCTGCATGTTGGGCACTTTCATTCCAACATGAAACAAGCATGCTGTTGTTAGGGCAGGTTCTGTCTATCCACCCCCAGTTGTGTTGTTTTGGTTTTGGTTTGATTTTTGTTTTGACAATTTTGTAAGTATTGATAAAACTAGACCAGAACTTCAAAGATGATTGAGCCAATGTCCTTTCTACCAAGAACTCAGCTGTCAAACTGTTTGATATTGATAGCTCTTTGCATTGCTAACATTTTGCCCTGAAAACAACAGTTTGCAAAGTGATGCTGCAAAACATTGGTTTATTTTCTTTGTCTTTCGTTAGTAACCTCTCTGTTTTTCTATCCCTTGGTTATTTATATCACCTTTTTAATATTTATTTTTTTATTTTATGTGATTTGGTGTTTTGCCTGCATGTGTAACTGTGTAAGGGTGTCAGATCTTGGAATTACAGATAGTTGTTGACTGCCATGTGGATGCTGGAAATCGAACTCAGGTCCTTTGGAAGAACAGTCAGTGCTCTTAACCGCTGAGTCATCTCTCCAGCCCCTAGGTCACCTTCTTAACCTTGTTATTTATTTTTTATTTTTGTTCTTTGCTTGCTAACTTACTAAAATTTACTGCCATAGTACAGCAGTGAGTTCTTATCCATTCTGCTATCAAATAGTATCAGTAGTTTTAGTATTTTTCTTGGTGACCCTTATTTTTCTGATTTGGGCATGCCTACCTTGCTTGCACCTCGTGTTTCCATAGGTGTTTTGAGTTAGTTTTGGCTTTGGTATATCGTGATAGTTATGCTTATTTTGTGCCAGAGAATTGTAATTTTTATGTTAGAACATATAATTCTCATTTTTTGTCATATCTCCTGTTATAATCCCAAATCTGGCAGTGCTCTTCTTAGATTGATGTGCTTGCTTCTGGGATTATTGAAAAGGCAACTCATGTTGAGATGAGGCAAAGTTGAATCCAATTTCAGACCTCAATTTTCCAGTTTCTATCTAGTAAAACTTTCAGAATTTGGAAGCATTGTAGAATAATAGGCAATGCTTATAATAACTTATAATTGAGTAGTTTTCCAGGACTTGACATTTTAATTGACTACAAATGTGGTGACTAGAGACTCAGTTCTGTGGATATGTGAAATATGTTATAAAATCACTTTTCAATATCAACTGGCACTTGAAAGAGCAGTTTATTGTAGATAAAAATTGTATGTTCCTCCTGACTTAATGTGCATAGTGGCCTGTTTAGTATGAAATAAATTTTATTTTTGTTTCAACCCAGGTGATTCTCATCTAAATGTTCAAGTTAGCAACTTTAAATCTGGAAAAGGAGATTCTGCACTTCAGGGTGAGAGAAATTACATGTAACTTAAACTGAAGGCCCATCAAAATAGAAACTTCCATACATGTCTCTTTCCTTACATGAGTGGTGTTGAAGGAAAGAAAGGGGATTAAGTCATTTTTAATACCTAAATTAATATGATCATAGCCCAGATTTTGAAAAATGGAAAAGGAAGTTTACTCACACTCTGGTTTCAGTATGTTTAGCTCCTTCTGTTCCTATATATAAAAACATTCATTAATAATTGATGTACAGTTTTGGTTCTTGCATCATTTAAACCAATCCAGAAGGATTTTTGTTGGACAGGAGTATAATATGGGCATGTTTGGGATAAAAAGACTTACTTTGTATCTTAAGAAAATGTAGCTCTTATAAATTTTAACTGCTTTTTTGATTGGTGTCATATTTTTTGATAAATGAATATAGTTTAAAGTTATTGGGTGCTTCACAAACAAAAATAACCTAGTTTACTCATTTCTCCTCACTGAAGGAAGCAAAGCAGTATGCGGGCCTAAAACAGAAGTGTCACAGAAAAAGAAAAGCACCTTTTCATTTCAGGCTTCTTCTTGCCACTACTTTAATGCCCAAACCAATCCTGGCTATACATCTACAAAGCTAAAACATATCACACACAGACTCTGTCTTCAGGTCCTCACTTTAATTGGTCTGGGCCAATGCCATAGGGTTTATTTAAATTTCTTAATTGATTCTGATGTGCAGTCATTATACATAATATTAATATACAGACATATATTTAAGGAAAGGACATGTAGCTAAGAAGTCCTCATTTTATAGTGGATGAGTATTCAGAATATAATAGAATATGTGTTTTCAGTTTGTCAATTTGCCATTGGGAACATTACTAGTATGCATGTTACGTGTAAACCTTCTGTTGACTTTTAATTAAAAAATTATCTCTTAGTCAGATATTGTGGTGTATGCCTGTAATCCCAGCACTATGGAAGCAGAGATAGGAAAACAGAGAAACTAATATGAGCTACATAGTGAGACCCTGTCTCAGAAGCAAACTTTAAGAGGGATCTGTGGTAACCATGTCTATAGTTTACTATTTTTATACTCAAGCTACTTAAAGGACAATAAGAAGGAAGAGTAGGCATAAGCCAAGTTATCACAGAAACTTGAATATGCCCCATTTTAAACAAGACATCCCGTATCTTAATCTTAACTTTCTTTTCTTTAAGTTTCTTCAGGATTGAATGAAAATCTTACTGTCAATGGAGGAGGCTGGAATGAAAAGGCTGTAAAACTCTCCTCACAGATGAGTGCAGGTGAGGAGAAGTGGAACTCTGTTCCATCTGCTTCTGCAGGCAAGAGGAAAACAGAGCCATCTGCTTGGACTCAAGACACCACTGATGCTAATGCCAATGGGAAAGACTGGGGAAGGAACTGGAGTGATCGTTCAATTTTTTCTGGCATTGGTAAGAGCCTTTAGGGAAAAATTTAATTCATTTAAAATTAGTAATCTAATGCATCTTGGATTTTTTAGGATTGGTGACAGAAAACAAATCATCAATAGAAATATTCCTAAACTGGGCATAGTAGTGCATGTCTGCAATCCCAGCACTTGGAAGGTGGAGGCTGGAGGATCAGGAGATCATTTTCAGCTGCATAATGAGTTAGGGGATAGCCTGGGCTATTTGAGATCCTGTCTTGTGACCTCGCCCCCCCAAAAAAAATTTTAAAAGGAAGAAATATTAGTTCTGACATACAGAAGTGATGGTGATAATTAAGTTATCTCATACTCTTTACATAGAATAGAGAAAATGGAAACTAATAGGAATAACATCATTTACTTTTTATATGGTGTTTTCATATTCTTTGTCACATTTGTCGCATCAGTATAATGTATATTCTTAGGGATGTCATGAATGTAATATGTGAGTAGATTTTATTGGGTGTAAATAAAAGTACTAGAAAAGTTTATAGCATCTATTTTATAATCTGTAAAAATGCCTGTTAGTATTATTTTTTCCTGGATTATAATGGCAAAAATTAATAGTTCCTCTTTGAGAGGCATTATGTTTTAAGGAACATGTGCATATAAATATAGAAAACTGCAAATAGCTAGGGGGAACGTATTATCACACCACCCAGTGACAGTATGTAATTGTATTTTCTTTTCTATACTGCATATAGTTTTTGGCTTTTCAAAAAATGAATTAAATGTGCACTTTTATGTTCCTTTTTCTCATCCCCCAAATTTGTAAGGCAAGTTTTACTTGCTCTTATGAGCTTGTATCTTTAATGGCCTTGTAATCTGTATTATTTAAATATAACATGGTTTACTTAGTGTATTATGGGCAACTGACTTTTAAAAAGTACTCTAGGTAAGGTTACACTTAGAGTATTTGTTTAGGCTAGATTCTTGGGAATATATTGGGTTAAAGAGAACATGAATGTCACTCTCATACTTTCATCCTCAAAGTGCCCGTTGATCGTGTTCTTACTTACCATGGTTGGGCTTTTTTTTTTTTTTTAAGTCTTTTCTGATTTAATTTAAAACAAAACAAAAAAAAAAGCATGAATTATTTTGATTGGCTTTTAAATCACTGGTATGATTGGAAATTTTTGCCACTTGTCTAATGGCTTTATACTGTTCTGTGGACTTTTTAAAATTAAACTACGATTCATCATATAGTAAATTAGTTTTTTCTTTCCTTTTTGGGGTTTGGTTTTGGTTTATGTTTTGTCAGAGTCACTATGCAGCCCTAGTGAGCCTAGAAAACTGTGTTGATAAGGCTATCCTGAACTCATGGACAGTTCTCCTGTCCCTGCCGTCTAAGTGCTGGAAACACAGTGTGAGCCATCATACTCTGCTCGAACAGGCAGTTTTTTGGTTTTTGTTGTTGTTTTGAATTTGAGTTTTTGTTTTTCTTTTTGTTTTTTGTTTTTTGTTTTTTTTCTACTTTGTCAAGTATTTTTGATAGCTTAATTTGGGGAGTATTGGATACTAGGAAGTTCTTAGTTTAAAAAAAAAAAAAACTCTTCTACTCTTAGCTTTTCAGCCCTTTTTGAAAAATAATGCCCTCAAGAAGCAAACCGCAATTCATTCACTACTGCTGGTCCAAGTTTGCTCTCCTCTCTCCACTTTGATGTCAAAAAACTATGTGGAAATACCAAAATCTGCTTACAAAGATAGTCCCTAAATTCATACCATCATTTTCATCAGAGAAAGGGGAACAAATTACTAAAAGTATCCCCTCATGTTTGGTAAAAGGCCAGGTTTTGTGGAATGATGTTGGGAACGATAGCCTTGTAATATATTTCTAGTTTATGCAGAAGCTATGTAGTTTTACTATTAGAACATAGATTAGGTAGTGTTTGCCTAGTGTTGTTACAGATAAAGTTAAGCATTCACTTAGATGGATGGGCTTCCTTAGCTGGATTCAAGAATTTTTTTTGTTAATTGAAAGAGACCTGTATTAAGTTTTGTTGAGGAAAGGCAGATATGACTGATCCATGTGAGGAGGTATATGTCCTCTTTAGAACAGTCATATGGAGTAACAAAGCACCTTAAAAATGCATGCTGTGCATTTGGTGATATGTCATTGTGTGGATATGTACTTAAACAAAGAATACCTAGGCTGTCACTAGGTGAAAAAGTCTCATAGGTCCACAAATATTTGTTGCCTGCTATTGACCTAAGTGTTGTTCTGTTTTCAGAGAAATATCTTGAAACTAATAAAACGGTAGGATGATGAAGTAGAATAAGGATAGACTACTTCAGACAGATGTATTAGTTTATGGGCATTTAGTTTAAGTAAAAATTCCTTGTAATGAATGTCAGCTACCAAGTTTGGTACCTCATCCAAAGTAGCTGCTTAAATTATAGACAATGACATAGTTTGAATAATGAAAAGAGTAGGCTTGGAAACTTACTTTAGGTTCCAGTTATAGTTTAGTATTTTTTGAAGTATTAGCAAATAATTTGCTAGCTCTAAAACAACCTAGCAGGTTTGACGGAAGAATTAGAACTCAGTGTACAGGGAGCCACCCACATAGTAGACACTCAGTAAATAATAGCTATTGTTATATTATTGGTTCTCATTTCTTAAGATAATCTTCAAATATTGCTGTTAAGAGTTTTAAATCTGTCAAATTTCAAATTTCATTGCAAATTGAAGGTTGCAAGTGATGTTTTTTATTTTGCCAGCTGCTTGGTCTAGTGTGGCTAGGGGTGCCTCTCAACAGAACTCTGCTTCTTTTGCATCTCTCACACTTAACTCTGCTGTCTCTGGTATGTGAAAACAGTCTTTCATTTAGTTAACCAAAACATTGCTGTTTACTTTTTTAACACTTGTTACCTTAAAAATTGATTAGCATCAAATATTGCTGTCAGCATAATTAATACATGAAGCGAAGATCTTTACGTTGTAGGGGACACCCAAGTCTTTATGGGCCAGTGACTCGGATTCTGTGATCTACCACTGATAGTTTATTAGCATAAATACTCCTAGAAGGCCTTCACCTTTAAGTTAGGATAGTGGTTTTTCAACCTTTCTAATACTGTTGTAGTGACCCCCAACCATAAAGTTATTTTCGTTGCTACTGTTATGAATTGTAATGTAAATAATGTTTTCCATTGGTCTTGAGTAACCCCTGTGGAAGGGTCATTTGACACACACACCTCCAAGAAGTCATTACTCACAAATTGAAAACCACTAGGTTAGGGGGCTGGAGAGATGGCTCAGTGGTTAAGAGCACTGACTGTTCTTCATGAGGACCTGAGTTCAATTCCCAGCAAAACCACATGGTGGCTCACAACCATCTATGATGATATCTGTATACTGTACCCTCTTCTGTATACTTAATAAATAAATAAACATTTAAAAAAAAAAAAAAAAAAAAAAAAAGAAAACCACTAGGTTAGAAACCATGTTCTCTTTGCACTCCACCAAATTTCTGGTTGATTTTTACCATATTTTAATTTTGCCATATTTCTATTCATTCTTACTAATGAGTTTATAAGTAAACTTTTCAGATCATATGGACACACACAATAACATTTTAGGATCTTGTTGTTTCAGAGTATACAGTATTATTGATATTATCAATCCAATCAGCAAAAGCTATATATATTAAACAAATGTTACATAGTAGTGGGGACATTTTCATTTATACTACCTGATTCACATAGCTTCCCATGGACTTTATTTACTAATGATATTATTTCATGGTGTCTGGAACACTAGCCTAGAGCAGGGGCCAGCAGACTCTTTCTGTAAAAGCAAATAGTAAGTAGTGCAAGTTTATGAGACTAGCTTTTATACTGCCTATATTACAGCTATCAACTCAATGGTGCCATGATAAAAAGAAAGCAACCAGAGATAATGCATAAGCAAATGAGTGTTTCTGACTTCAAAGCACTGTTCATTTGACTTTTTTTCAACTACTTAAAAATACAAAATTCTGGGGCTGGAGAGATGGCTCAGAGGTTAAGAGCACTGACTGTTCTTCCAAAGGTCCTGAATTCAATTCCCAGCAAAACCACATGGTGGCTCACAACCATCTATGATGAGATCTGGCGCCCTGTTCTGTCTGTATTCATAATAAATAAATAAATAAATGTTTAAAAAAAAATACAAAATTCTGACCAGCCATGGTGGAACACAACAGCACTTAGGAGGCAGAGGCAAACACATCTCTGTGAGTTTGAGAGCTTGGTCTACAGAACAAGTTCCAGGACAGACAGGGTTGTTATACAGAGAAATCCTGTCTCAAGGGAAAAAAATTAAATATATATGAAATTCTCTTAGTTTGTGAGATCTAAGATCTAATCAAAATCAGTGGTCTTGGCCTACATGATGCACTTTGTTAACCCATGGTCTCATCAACTTCATTTCATTTATAGAGTACAAGTTAATTGCTTCCTTCTTTTGATGACTATACAACATACACATGTATTTAGAGAAAGTATTAGGGACTGCAGAAGATAGGTTTATGTTTATGCAACTAAGTGGGTAGTATGCTAAATATTACCACATTTGTTGAGTAATCTGCTAAATTTTACAATAAAATATTTTGAGTGTATAATGAGATAATCTTTAGTGAAATGCTAGCAAGCTCATCTATGAGCAAGTAGAAATGTATAAATTAGTGAAGACTGTGAGGGAAAGAAGTGATTGTTAGTTTTATTTATATTAACCAGAGACCTATGCTTCTTAACCATTTTTTCCTGAATTTTTGGCTCTGAATCCAAAGTGAACATCAGAATCACCTAAGGTCTCTGTTTATGTGTCTCTGTGCCCCTGATTTTCATTTGCAAGTTAATTTGTAGTGTTAGAACATTGGTTTCTGATCTTAATTCCACTAACTATTATCCCCACAATATATACAGATTTTTACATGAAGTTGTGGACATTGGGCTACCACTGCTTTCATCGGGTTTCTGAGAGACCTCGGTACCCCGAACTCTCAGCCGCCCATCTTTTTCTCACTCTTCCTCTAAGAACAAATCAACCAAAGTTGGGAAAGTCATATTCTGTTCTTTTAAATGCACCTAAACCTAACTCTCTCAACTTCAAACAACTCTTCTCTCTCTCTCTCTCTCTCTCTCTCTCTCTCTCTCTCTCTCTCTCTCTCTCTCTCTCTCATCTCTGTCTCACCTCTCTGGTTAATCCTTTTTTCTTTTTTTTTTTTTTTTAACTTTCTGTGCCCTAAAAATTGAGCTAACTCAAACATTTTCTAATTGTTTTTCTGAGTTCTCAGGATATATGCATGCCCTGAAACATTTAGCATTAAGATTTTGTTTTACTGCTTACTTTAAAGAAGAAAAATGGAGCTTTTTTCAAAATTTGGCATTTGCACATAACAAAAGTCAAACTGTGGTTTGAGTGGTGGTGTTGTTAGATCTAGTTATTATATTTAATTTAAAATTGCCCTCAATTTTACTTTTTCTTTTAATTTAACTCTTGCTATGTCTAAATTTTTCCTTTTAGGAGAAATAAAGTCCATGTGCAAAGTATAGAACTATTGTTATGAAACATCCTTAGGAAATTCCATTTTTTAATTTTATTGCATTCGTTTTTTTATTTAAGGGTCTACTGCTGAGCCAGTTTCTCAGTCTACCACTTCTGATTATCAGTGGGATGTTAGCCGTAATCAACCCTATATCGATGATGAATGGTCTGGGTTAAGTATGTCCTTTTAAATTTTTTCAGTTACTTTCCTCAGAATTTTCTTTCTAGAAGCCTGAATTCATGCTTTATGTCTTAGTTTTAATTCTAATTTCTCCCCTTTAAAGGTCATAGTAATGTCATTCAAAACCAGATGTACTACTTGGAACATGATTCTGAATACCTATGGAATTAAAACTAACTTTCCATTATGACTGAGGCAGTCTTAGTTTTCTTATAGTTCTGTAGGACTGATTTTTAAATAAATAATTCTATTTCTTTGGTTTTATTATAAAAGAAGGAATAGATTCTACAGCTATGGCTTTGAATTATTTGTGTTGTGTGCACATTTTTGTGGTGATAGACAACCACTTTCATTGTTCAATTTCCAACAGAAACGTAAGTTTAAAAGAAAAAATCATCTCAGTGGTGGTGTTACACACTTTTAATCCTAGAACTCAGGAAGCAGAGGCAGGCAGATCTCTGAGATCTCTGAGTTTGAGGCCAGCCTGATTTACAGAGCCAGGACTACACAGAGAAACACTGCCTCAAAAAGAAAAAAAAAGAGGAAGGAATGGAGGGAAGGAAACAAGAAAGCAAACTGGGTGTTGCGCTTCTGCCAGGGGAATAGGCCAGGCAGGGTTATATAACAAGACCTGTCTCAAAAGATAGAAATGAAACAAGAAAATAGTTTGCATGTTGAAAAAGCTCACCATCTTCATTTAAAATTACAAACTTCTAAGGCGTGCGCGCGCGCACACATACACACACACACACACACACACACACACACACACACACAAGTCCAATTTTCAGGATTTATTCTTTGCTCTGAATTTGTATGTCATATTCTTTCCTACTTTGTATATATTCTATCATTTTTGGTCTTTGTTTTTTTTAAAAAAAGGATATATTTAATGTTCTTATGTAAAAGTTTTTAAATTAACTTTTAAATTATCTTCTGAATTTTTTTTTTTTTACTTTGACTTTAATACTATTTTGAGTTGAAACCTCCTGAAAGAGAAACCTGATTACTCTTATATGTGCAGTACTTTCCCCCACCCCCCACCCCCCTTTAAGGGTGTGCAGGATTCTGACAAAAATAACCCTGGCTAGCCTTGATCTCATAGTGATCCACCTACTGTGCTTCTCAGGTACTGGAATTTAAAGACATGCACCATTGTTCCCACTATTGCAGTTCTTTATGGCATATTTAGTGTAATGTATGATAAGTAATGATTTGGTAGGAATGATGGTAAAAGTAAACACAGGCTATCTGCCCAGGACTGGTCTCAGTTTTTTGCACTTTATCATCTCACTTAATACTTAAAACAGTTGTAGGTAAATCTCTCTTTCTATGGGTCATACATAAAGGTAGTTAAATGGAAGAAGATGAGAGTCAAGCCTTGTTTTACTCCTGTGTGGTACAGTCCCAATGATAACATTAATCCAGGAGGCAAGCTTTGTAACACCGTGACTGAAGCAGAATCCTTACAGATAAAGGGAGAGAAGTTTGGAAAGGTAATTGAGAGGCCCATGTCTGAAGACTAAGAAAATGGGAATTAAGACACTTTTCTTTTGTTCTGTGTTTTATTGGTGGTTTTGTTTGTTTGTTTGGTTGGTTTTTGGTATTTGGTTTTTTGTTTTGTTTTGTTTTGTTTTTTAAGAAATAGTCTCACTTTGTAGCCCAATTGGCTTTAAATCTCAGGTTTGGAGTTTTCAGATTATACAGTTGTGTACCTTCATGCCCAACTAAGGGTACTTGTTTGTAAAGTTTAGTTATAGTCCTGGGTCTAAAATACAGTAATTCATACATTTTGAGCTTTATCATTTGTTTCAGAATCTATATTGAACTATAAAATAGAACAGAATCCATTCTGTCTACTTGAAGTCATTTTGAGAAAGTTCTATAAATTATAATGTATCAAGATGTATGAGGATACAAAAGCATAAGTTTTAAAGAAAAAAAAATGTCTGTGTGCTGCTTTTAGGAAAAATAAGCCACAGTGAGGGATCTGGACTGTTTAAGGCCACTGAGCCAGTAGCTACAGGCTATTCTACTGGATGCTTTATCTTACCTGTATGAGAGCTTTCTAATATGAAAACCATTGTTGGCTGCTAAAGAAAGAAAAGTTACATATAAAGGTGTGTTGGTAAGATTCTAGATGCTTAAAACCAGGTGTGTTCTGGCAAGATGGTTTGGTGGGTAAGGGCACTTGCCTCCAAGCCTTACAACCAGAGTTTGATTCCTAAAACCCACATGATAAAGAACTGGTTCCCACAGTTGTCTTTTCATTTCTACACACATACACACACACACACACACACACACACACACACACAAATCTTATGGGGCAGCAGTCCTGGTGGGTCTAGAGAGATGACTCAGGGATTAAGAACTCTTACTGCTCATCTAGGAGACTTGGATTCAGTTCTAACACCCACCTGATGGCTCACAACTACCAATAATTTTAGTTCCAAGGGATCTGATACTTTTTTCTGGCTTCATGGACATAGTACACAAGATAAACACAATGCAGGTAAACACATATCACGTAAAACACCAAAAAAAAAAAAAAATGGTGGTGCACACTTTTAATCCCAGCACTTGGGAGACAGAGGAGCTAGCTATATCTCTTTAAGTTCTGGGCCAGCTGGTCTATAAAGTAAGTCCCAGGAGCGTCAGAGCTGCACAGAAAAACCCTGTCGGAGGGGGGAACAGAACAAAACAAATATTTATATATATAACACACACACACATAAAGCTAGGTATGGAAGTGAATGAGTATAATCCTAGGACTTGGGGGTAGAAGCACTTGAAGAGGCAGGCAGATCAGGAGTCCAGGGTCTTTCTTGACTATATTATCAAGTTCATCACCACATCTAACTAACCTGAACTACTTGAACCCTATTGTGAGAGAAATTCTATACTTAATCTTTTATATATATATAGTTCTAAATATCAATTATATGTATTAAAAATACCATCTTCAAGTTTGCGATGCCCTATTGATAGCCTTCTACATCCAAAATTTATTTTTGTTTCATTTTGTCTGAATTTTACTTTTATGTATGTGTATCATCTTTAATGTGGTCCTGGTTTGTTTGGGGGTATACTCATTAAATTTACTATCACTCATGAATTTATAGAATGTATTATATAGTATGTTATGGTTGCTTTTATTATCAGTTTGCACAAATTAGAATCAACAATCCCTTAATAGCTGTCTTTCATTGTGAGCCATCACCTAGTAGTTACTCAGTCCATAAGGCAGGGTGCTTTAGTAGTCCCAATTTGCTCCTTGGAATGTTCCTGGAGAGCCTGTAGTCTCTAGTCCATTATGAAAATTTAGATACATGGGGTCTCCTGTGAGTCAAGGGACCTGCAGTAGAAGCAATGGGCCAGAGTAACTTGGTGGCAAGTGGAAAGGCCAAATGAGCAAAAGGCTGCTCAGTGGAGGATTGAATCTGTATTTAAACACCAGAGAATAACTTACTGTTTATAGAAGTTTTCTGATAGAAATAACTGATCCCTTGCCTGGTAGGCATAGGGGTACTCACCTTTAATCCCAGCACTTAAGGGAGACAGAGGGGCAACCAGATCTCTGAGGTTTGAGGTCAGCCTGGTCTACACAGCTACACAGAAAGAAACCTGGTCTCAAAAACAAAAAATTAATAATAGGTAATCTCCAGATTGAGGCTAACAGTGCTATTCTTGGCCTTAAAACCTTATTCCACAAGCAGATTAAATTAAGAAATAAATCCCTTTCCATAAAATATATACATATATTAATATATATTAATACAGCTCTGTATTAAAAGACATTGGCAGACCCATGTGAAAATTTTTGGGTAGGGAAATGTAGTCTTAATAAATAAGACTATACTATGAATCGTTTTTAGGAAAATTATGTTTAAGAAGTTCATTAGGGCTAGGGATATAGCTCATTGGTAGAATGCAAAGCCATGTTCAAGTACCATCACTACCAAAACAGACAGAAACTGTATAGTTTAAGCATTTTTAATTGGGACATGTCTGGATAATAATGTTTGGATTTGGGTTATTAAGTGGCTTTTATTTGATCCCAGTTAATTAAAAATTAATCTCTATTCAGAACAGCACAAATTTATGCTTCTGTTAATGTTTTTACAGAAATTGAACCAGGGAGTTCAGTTGTTTCCTGACTTGAACTCACTGAGTATTAAACTAGGTTTCTGTTCTGCCCACACACCCTAATGTATTCACTAAAGAATGGATATGTGTTAGTATGCTGCATATTTAGTTCTCTAAACTTTGTACTTAATAGTTTCTTTTCTGTAAGTCAGTCTTTGAGACATGGCTAGTAGACAAGTTTTTAGAGCCTTCCACCAATGAGTGGAGCTCTTACATTTGAAATCCTCTAACAATATTGCTAACAAATGTTTGGAATAAGATGAGCAGTTGACTCCAAACATCTACTAGATCCATTTGTGCTTATAAAAATGACTCTATGGTTTCTGTATTTAAATATCAAGTATATTGGAGCCAGAACGAAGCTCATTGAAGAACATTTGCCTGTCATGGGCAAAGCTCTGAGTAGAATTTCTAAAATTTAAAACAAAAGAAGTGTATCTTACGGAGATTTCCCAAAAATCTATATCAGTTTAAACTTGTCTTAATGTGATCATTGATAGTAAAAACATTAGCTGCCATTTGTGGAGTGATTACTATATTGCTATGAGCTGCTCCTGTCAGAACTGCATGAAGTTGGTATAGGACCCCTTGAGATTAAGAAACTTAGCCAGGTGTGGTGGTACATGCCTTTAATCCCTGTTAAGACAGCTTGGTCTACATTAAGATTTCCAGAACAACCAAGGCTACATAGACATCCTGTGTCAAAAAAGAAAAAAAGTCAGGCTTGGTGGTGCATGCCTTTTATCCTAGCACTTGGAGGCAGAAGTTAGGTAGACCTGAATTCAAGGTCTGCAGAGTGACTTTTAGGTCAGCCAAGGATACACAGAGAAGTCCTGTCTTGAAAAAGAAAAGAGTGAGGGAGGTGAGCAGTGTTGTGTCACATTAAGAGTTAAAGGGTTATTAGTGGACATTTGTTTGTCAGTAAGGCCCATTTTCTTAATCTCTGTATTAGTGCTCTGAAGTGCTGACTGAATATCATACCCATCTGCTTGTGATACATGGTAATAAATTTTGGAAAGGACTGCCTTTTCTGTAGCATATTTAACACTTGTAATCACTTGTTGCACTTTTTCCTCACTAGAAGTTTTGCTTATTTTTAGACTCTTCCTATGCTCTTGACGCTTAGCCCAACCCCATCCTTGTAATTTTCCACAGTCCCTTGTCATAGAATGTGTCCCTCTTTTCTTCTTATGCTTATACATCTCCACTGAACAGTTGACAGTGGCTTCTGCACACTTGCATGGTTAGAGCTTAATAAGGAACTGCCTCATGAGTAGATGAACTTACTCAGTTCTGAGAAGATACGCATACTATTAATAAGTGTTTTTCTCACATAAATTTGGGATCATATTGTGCAAAAGCTTTGTCTGTTTGGGCTTTTTGTTTTTGTTTTTGTTTTTTTTTTCTGTGAGCATTCTCTGAGATCATTCTTTGGTCTTCTCAGATGTATATTAAAGCTTTTGTGAAGATCTATGAGTATCTCTCCTGTCAGAAAGTTGACCTGACAAAATTAAAATAGCAGTAAACATAAAACAGATCCTAACATGTATGTCCAAGTCACATTTAACATTACCCTAGGAACAGATCAGTAGGACAGATTAGATTAGAAGTTTCAGAAGCAGTGAAATGCATATGAAAAAAAACTTAGAATTTGGTATTAGTAGCACTAAGAAATTATGGGAAATTGATGGACTTCTTTCAGTTAATGCGAGGAAGACTTCCTGACCATTTAGAATTCTGTAAAGTATAACCTCTGTCATCTTAAACAGAACTTAACTGTAAGTAGATACTGTAAGAATGTATGTAGGGGGCTGGAGAGATGGCTCAGTGCTTAAGAGCACTGACTGCTCTTCCAGAGGACCAGAGTTCAATTCCCAGCATCCACATGGCAGCTCACAACTGTCTGTATTTTCAGTTCCTGGCAAACACCAAGGCAGATAGAGAGATCAGAGAAGCAATGAAGAGTGTTTGTAGGATAAGAGGGACCCGGGAAAATTGAAAGCCTGTGCTCCCCTCTTACATTGACCAGTGATGGCTTCCTAAGTAAAATAGTGCCTCTGGAGCAAAAGATGAGAATTCAGAAAGTTTGAGTAAAGCTGGTATTTAGACCAGGGTGCTCAAAGCCTGCAAGTGGCATAGATACTTTTAGAGTCATCAGATAACAGGCACTTAACATTGGGAAATGTTAGAGGGTACACTTTAACCATTAGAAAAGGAAAGAAAAAGGCTGCCTAGATTGTCATGATTTGGTGAATTTGAAAAACCTAATATTGAAGAGCTTATAAAGATGGGAGAAATGTATTATGAAGTAACATGATAATGGTACTATGATTAAAGCTTAATTCTGTGCCTTACAAAAAAATTGGTTATAATAATATAGCCAGACAGACCTTAGGTTAGGTTAAAGATAGAGAAAAAAAGTGCAGATTTAGAAGACCTACAAAAAAGAATGGCATTAATAACTACTAAGTCTGTCTTGTGGTGTGTCTAAAAATTCCACTTTATCTTGTGCCTACCAACATTTGGACAAAGGCTATCACTTTTCTACTTTTTGCTAGCTCTTAAAATATGTTCAGAGGAAAGAAGAATAGTTTAAAATTATAGCTTAATTCAACATAAAGAATTTTTAGTGTTTGAGTTTTAGCTTTTGGCAGAATAGCAGATAACTAATTCACATTGTTAACTTTTAGATGGTTTGTCTTCTGCTGATCCCAGCTCAGACTGGAACGCACCAGCAGAGGAATGGGGGAACTGGGTAGATGAAGAAAGAGCTTCATTTCTGAAGTCCCAGGAACCAATCCCTAATGATCAAAGGGTAAGTATAAGGAATTAAGAGGTAATTATTTGATAGAGACTGAGGACTGCCAGGAAGTGGTGATATATACACCTTTAATCTCGGCACAGAGGCCAGGACAGGCAAATCTCTGTCAGTTTGAGGGCAGCCTGATCTATAGATCAAGTTTCAGAACAACTAGAAACTCTGTATAAGAAAGAGAGAGACAGAGACTGAGGAAGGAAATTCTAGGCGATAGATGCAGGGACAGTTGAGTCTCAGGAAGGAGGAGGTGTTGGGTAGCATAAACAGCAGAGTGGTTGGGACATTAAGCTTGATGACTGTCACCGTACTTACTTACCTTCTGGGAATTTAGATCATTCTTTTTTCATTACAGACTTTGGAATCAGGATTATGGGTGTAACTATAATAGAACATGTGCTTGGCATATAAAAGGTCCTGGGTTCAATCCCCTCCCCCCCCCAAAAAAAAAAAATCTGGGACTAAAAGCCATATTTCAGAAAGTTGAGTGGTTAGGAGATTAGTGTTAGGGGGCTGGAATGATGACTCAAGGGTTAAAATCACTAGATGCTCTTAAAGAAGACAAGATTTTATTTTCAACAACCACATAGTATTTCATAACATCTGTAACTTTAATCCCAAAGTATCTAACAACTCAGGCACCAAACACAGCATCTGGTACATAGACAGGCAAAACATCCATGTGTAAATGGAGGTTTCTATCCTATCCACCAATTTCCAGATAATCACACAGAGGCTTATGTTAATACATGTTTTGGCCTATGGCTCAGGCTTATTACTAGCTAGCTCTTTTAAATTAACCCATTTCTTTTCATCTGTGCACAACCGTTTGTAATGAGATCTGGTGCCCTCTTCTGGCCTGCAGGCATACGTGCGGACAGAACACTACACATAATAAATAAATCTTAAAAACAACTTAAACATTACTTTTTTTTTTTTTTTTAAGAGAAGTACTAGCTAATAAAAGGTTGGGGTGGGGGAATAAGTAGCTAGGACTGGAGGAGAGACAGTAAGTGATAGCAGTACCTGGTATAGGGGGTAGCAATAGAAATTTCAGCACAGGTAGCAGACTAGTTACAGAAGAGCCAGAGAGTCTGATGTGGCCCTGTGCTCTGCAAATAAGTTTAGACAATCTAGCAATGACCTTTGTGCATACTAGTATGGAGAGGCCTAGGGAAGTGTCTGATAAAGTGCTGGCCATACAAGCATGAAGACCTGAGTTAAATCCCCAGAATTCACATGAAGCCACACTAGGTAGCACAGATCTTTAATCCTGGTGGTCTTATAGCAAGATGGGAGGTAGAGATAAAAGAATCTCAGGAAACACTAAGCCAATACATAAAGATTCTGTCTTAAGATGCAAGATACTAACACCTGAAGTTGCCCTCTGACCTCTATGCTTGTGTCATGGTACAAATGGGCCTACAGTCATACAAATAGATCTGCACACTTTTATGTATATATACACTAGGGAGAGAAAAATTACCCTTGAGATGGACCATAATTTGCTTGCCTCTGCTTTAATAAAATAAGAAGGGTCTAGAATAAATTTTGAGGTCTATAGGGAGATGGGGATATTTGTGCTGCTCAGCTGCTCAGTGTTAACTCCTTTGCCTAGTATGCATAGCCCTGGATTCAATCCTTAACACTGCAAGGAAAAGAAAAAGGGATGGATTAAAGCTATATTCAAAATGCACTAAGCAGTATCAAGATCTGAATGAATTTCTATAAAAATTTTAGGTCTTTTAAATTTCTAGAAAATTGAATGGACACAAAATTCAAGGTACGGGTCCTTTTCTGGAAGGTACTATAAAAATGGGATCTACTGCTTGAGAGTTGTCAGTAATGCTGATGGGGCACTTTTGAGACAAATTCATACAGCCCAACCTGACCTTAAAGTCCTGATCCCCCTGTTTCCATCCAGTGACGGTTGTTTTTTTTGGGGGGGGGGGGAGGTTGTTTTTTTGTTTTGATTTTTTTTGGCATTTTGAGATAATATTTTCTCCGTGTAACATGGAGTCTGTCCTGGAGCTCACTCTGTAGACTAGGCTGGCTTCAAACTCAGAGAAGTCCTCATGCCTCTGCCTGGGATTAAAGGCATGCGCCACCACCACCCAGCCTATCTAGTAAGTTTTTAAGTAATGTAAGTTTTATTAAAATTTTGTTAGCCATAGCTTATTCTTATTATATTTTAGAAGATAAAGACCAAACATAGTGACTGAAATTATTTCACAGTAACTGCTGTAATATAAACTTAGCCAGTTGGGATTACTTTAGTATTGTGCTTTTAACATCAGGTTTCAGATGATGATAAAGAAAAAGGAGAGGAAGCTCTTCCAACTGGAAAATCTAAAAAGAAAAAAAAGAAAAAGAAGAAGCAAGGCGAAGATAACTCTCTCACACAGGTAAAGTTCTTGAACAATGAGCATTCATTGTGATACACCTATTATGGATAGTACAGAAAGGTGATGTACACACACTAAGAATATGTAGAGGTAAACCACAGCATGTGAACCATCTGTAAAAATGTGTTTTGCCTGTGTATGTGTACGTATATACGTGTGTACCATATGTGTCCTAGTACACACATATAGTACAGAGATCAGAAGAGGACATCAGATTCCTGGTTATGAAGCACCTCCTGGATGATGGTAATTGAACCCAGTCCTCTTACAAGAACTACAAGTGATCCTGCCTCCAGTGAGCTTAAAATATGAAACTTGGACATGTGAAAATTGGAACATGTTAGAGAATGACTGCATAATATTAGAATGAGAAAAATTGTATTACGCTGGGGCTGGAGAAGTGGCTCAGCAGTTAAAAGCACTAGCTTCTCTCCCAAAAGCCCTGAGTTCAATTCCCAGCAACAACATCTAGAATAGGATCTGATGCCTTCTTGTGGCATGCAGGCATACATGCAGAATTTTTAAAGATTTATTTATTATGTGTACAGTATACAGAAAGAGGGTATCAGTTGTCACTATAGATGGTTGTGAGCTACCATATAGTTGCTGGGAATTGAACTCAGGACCTCTGGAAGAACAGTCAGTGCTCTTAACCTCTGAGCCATCTCTTGAGCCCCACATGCAGAATTTTTAAAGAATTGTATTGCCCTAAAACTATATCAAGAATTTACACCTTTAAAACTAAATCAAATTGCATGTGTACTTTTTGTCATGAAATGGTAAGGTGGGAAAGGCAATACCAGGTCATACATGAAAGAACAGATTCCAGATACAAGAAAGAACATATTCCTTCTGTATATATATGTCTTTAGCTTCACTGGCATGTGGATTGAACTTCAATTTCCTTCTCTACCTGCCTTATAATCCTCTTCAGTGGTAACACCCTCCAGGAACATCTTACCTATTTTCTGCCTCCAAAACCAGCCAACACCACTTTTTGGCTCTCTCCATACCGCCAACTAACCATGGCCTTCCATATTCTTCAGAAGTCATTTGCCAAGATGGAGTCTACCATCAACCACCTGTCACTTTGCTTCTGTGGTTCTCTGAGCTACTGTGGGATCAAGGATGATAGAGCTCTGGAGACATCACTTTTTCACAAACTACTTGATTGTGAAGTACAAGGGTGCCAGTGTTTCCTGAATTTCTAAGACCAACATGATCTTTGGAAACAGTAGAAAGTAGAACCTTCAGGCATCCATTGTGCTAGGGCTATTGTAAGCAATGAAAGTTCTACATGGAAGTCTTGTGTATGGTGCCTGAAATATGATCTCAATACATATATTGCCAGTTTAAGTTACTGAGAATAATGGTGCAGTATTGGTGATAGGAATTATTAACACTGGGACAGAATTTAAAGGAATTTGAATGGCAATTGTTTTCTTGACTTTGTCACCAGGTCATGTGAACATTGAAGTATCTTAGATTTCAGAATTTGCTTTTTTTTTTTTTTTTTTTTTTTTCCCCTCATTTGTTCATTGCATTTAATTCTTAGAAGTGGATAGCACAGTAGCAAATTCAGTGGAATTTTAGGAGACCAAATGCAGATGGATACTGATTCCAAATATTATCATTGTAAGGAAAGCTGAAGATCCAAGAAAGACATTCATGCTAAAGATTTCCCCTCTTTCAATGAAATAAGAACGCTTTTGCTTAAGATCCACTAATAAGTGAATACATTCCCTGCTTATCCTTCTGGGTTTCCACTGATTTCCCCTTCAAATAAGTAAGCTTACAAGGCTGATTATTCCACAGTTCAAAACTGATGCTTATATTAAATTCTAATTACCCACCATACTAATTACATGTGCAGTTAGTAAGACCAGCTTCTCATTTATTGAACTCTGAGTTTTAAGTCATTGTAGCCACCAAGTCTAATACAATCATACTAAACTTTGGGGTCAAATAATTTTAGTAACATTAATTTTTTTATGATTTCTATTATTTTAAAGTGAATTTATTAAAATATTATAGTATTTTTTTTTAAACTTTATTTATTTATTTGCCTTGGTGTTTTGCCTGGAACTGGAACTACAGACAGTTGTTAGCTGCCATGTGGGTGCTGGGAATCGAACCCGGGTCCTCTGGAAGAGCAGACGGCGCTCTTAACCACTGAGCCATCTCTCCAGCCCCAATATTATAGTATCTTATACCATGATAATTAATAAAATATTAAATGCAGTTGCCTTGTATTAATTAAATATTATTTTCAAAGTTAAAAAAAAAGAAAGTAGAACCTTTGAGAGAGGAAGGGTAAAATTTTGGACGACATGGCCCTGAAGAACCTGATTTATCTATTCTTTTGCCTCTTCCTTGCGCTGAGTTGTGCCTGAACTTTTTCTAGAGAACATTTCTTTATAAATAGAATGGTCAAATCATCAAAACGATAGGCAGGGACTTGGGAGGTGTCTCATAAGCACAACACCTGAGTTTAGATCTCCAGAACCCACAGAGAAAGCTGAACATGGTGGTGTATGCCTGTAATCTTAGCCTCAGCAGTGAAGGACTGGGGCAGAGACAGGCAGATCTCTGAAGCTTATTATCTAGCCAGTCTCACCAAACTGATGAGCTTTGGATTTGGCTGCTTACTGAATTTAAATGCACATCAGAATTTTGAGTTGCTATTCAGACTTAATACTGTCATTTCATTCCATAGAACAGCAATAGTGGAAGGAAATTTTAAATGCCATTTGCTTATGTGTGTGTACCTGTGCCGCAGCATGTATGTGTGGAGGTCAGAAGCCAACTTCTGGGAAGTCAGATTCAGGTTGTTAGGCTTAGTAGCAAAAAACTGAGCCCTCTCACTACCAGGAAGGAAACTTTTGCAATCATCTCAGGTAGTTGTTAGAACAGTCACTAAAGTCTCACATTCACATGCCTTGACATGCACTAGATTCTGTGTGTTCTTTTCTGTTAGGAAACACCCATTATTATTATGCATGTGTGTTTGCTAAATGACAATACAATTCAGTCGTGCTTCTACTTAATATTTTAGGGCATATATTATATATATGTAAGTATATAATGTGATTTAGGATTAGTTTGTTAACCTTTAAAAGTCTAAACAATAAACACAGGAATCATTAAAACTTAGACAAGACTTTAGAAATTTCCTGGGCAGACTTTTACAGTTAAGGGAATAAAAAGGAAGCTAAGAGATTTGTCCCTGGAATTACATGGCTAAAACATCTCATGACCAAATTGGAGTTCTCTGTATATCCTTTATAATATGTACATGCGAACACATTACTCCTTTTACTGTGTACCTCTTGTAAGTTGAATGTTAGTTTATTTTCTTTGAGTTGGTTTGTTTGATTAGAATGGTTTCCATTCTTGGAGGTGTGTGTGTTAGTATATGTAATTTAAGGGGATGGGATTTGAGGCAGGATTTCACTCTGTTGCCCAGGCTGACCTTGATCTTGTAGCAATCCTCCTGCCTTGATGTCCAGATGTTGAGATTACAAACATGAGCTCATTGCCTGACTTAGACATTTTTTTTTTCAGTGAATTTATTTTCTTAGAATATCTTCAGGACAACAAAGTAGATTTTAATGAGTAAAGAATGAAGAAGTTTAATCTCACAGATAGCTTTCTTCTGCAGGACGTAGAAGAACTAGAAAAGGACATTAGAGAAGAGTTGCCTGTGAATACCTCCAAAGCCCATTCAAAACAGGAGAGAGCTCTTTCCCTGAAAACTCTGAGCACTAGTGATCCAGCTGAAGTATTCGTCAAAAATAGCCAGGTGATTTTTAAAGAATAATCAAGTTTTCTTGACTTTATAATTACACAGTGATTAACATTTTATTGAAGTACTTAAGCAAATACACACCATTCTGAGTAGTGCAGTAGAATGTCATGCTATGTAAAGCACTTCCATCTGTCACTGAGTTCTCATCAAATTTACCAGATTGGTTGTTAAACTGCATTGGTGTTTGTATGTAAATAACCTTTTTATTTTATATAATAAGTGATCAAAGAGAAGGTTTGTGTGCTGCTTCTCCCTTAAGTGAAAAGATTTTTAGCCCGGTAAAGAATGAAAAAAAAAAAAAATGTGGTAATGTCGGCTCTCATCTTTAATTCTAGCACTGGGAAGGCAGAGGCAGGTGGATCTCTGTAAGTTCAAGTCCAGGCTGGTCTGCAAATCGAGTTCCAGGCCAATCAAGGCCACATAAAGAAACCCTGGGGAGGGGAGGGGGAAGGTTGCTGAGATCCACAGAAACTCTGAAAAGAAAAAAGTGGTGTTTCAGTAATGTACAACTTTAATCCCCACCACTCAGGAGGCAGAGGCAGGGGAATCTCTGAGTTTATGGCCAGCCAAGACTACATTTTTATACCCTTTCTCAAGAAAAAAGAAAATGTAAGTATAGGTATTGGTACTACCTGCAGTTTCAAGCACTCACTGCTGATCTCAAAACAGTTCCCCAATCCTAAAGAGGACTGCTGTACTAATTTTTCCTTTTAAACATCTAGGTATATAAAGGACAGAAGACCTAAGAGAAAATGCTTTTACCGGCTGCATTTATCCAAAATATACACCTTAATATGACCAATTCAGTTTCCCAAAATGTAATGTTTGTTTCAAACTTTTGGTAATAGTTTTTGGAGGCTTTGTTATTGTTTTGCTTTGTTATTGTTTGATATAAGTTTTCATATAGCTTGGCTGACCTCAAACTCACTGTCTAGCCAAAGTTGGCATAAATTCCTGATCCTCCTGCCTTCCCATTCAAGTGTTGGGATTTTAGGCATGTGCCTCTATAGCTGACAATGACATACATTTTTAATCATGTTTTTTATGAAAATATTGATGAATCAGAAGAGACTAATTTGTGAAAGGTTTGGATCAATGACATGAAGCAAAAACCTGATTTCTCACTGGGTAACTTGCATGTGGTGGTTTACTATCTCCCCCATAGGCTCATATTTTAGTTATGAAGTAGTTGAACTCTTTGATAGGATTAGAATGATTAGGAGGTGGGGCCTTTTTGGAAGAAGTCTTTCACTAGAGGTGGGGTTTGAGTTTCAAAAGCCCAAGCCAGGTCTCTTAGTCTACAGAACAGGGAATAGCTCTCAGCTACTGCTTCACCAACAGGCTTCCCACCATGTTTCCTTCCACAATGACTAACACTCTGAAACTGTAAGCAAGCCCCCAATTAAGTGCTTTCTTTTATTAGGTGCCTATTAAAATATATCCCAGGGGCCTGCAGAGTTGGCTCAGTGATTAAGAGCACGGGCTGCTCTTGTGGATTAGGGTTTGATTCCCAGCATCCACATGGAGATACCAGGCACATGATACACATATGTACAGGCAAAACACACGAGTAAAATAAGTCTAAATTTAAATAAAATCGGCCTATTTGAATTGCCTGACTCATTCACACACATTCAAAAATGATTGTTGAGGTTTGTGTGCTACCTGCTGTTTGAGGAACTAGGCTGCAGCAGTGGATAAGACAGAGCATCCATCCCTGTCTGGGGCCGGGGACATAGTAGACAAGCTCTGGCAAACAGTACTGCTAAGAGATGGAGCTCTAGCAGTGTTGTCCTACAACAGTGCCAGGCCTACTTCCCACCTCGATTTGATGCTCTTAAATCCCTAAAAAGTATATGAACTCAGCATACAAAAAGGTTTAGGAGTAAGTATTACAGCAAAGAGTGTTTGACATTCTGGTATTGTATCTAAGTAATGCTCAGGTCATTTTATGAAAAAGCAGGTGAGCCTTTCTATGACTTAATGTAAGTAAAGTGAGAAAATTTAAAGGGAAGATGAGAAGTCCATAACAAAGCTGCAGGTGTGATTGTAACATAGGAGCTTTAAAGAGGTGTGAGCAGTATGAAAGTAGATTCAGTACCTGTATAAAAGAAAAAAATGCTAGCAGTTCTCTGAGCTCACATCACTTCTCATGTGTTCATGGAGCCAGGAAGAGCAGGAGCAAGAACAATATAAATTCCCCTTGTTACGTGTTCTGAGTGGTGGTGAGCAGTAAAGCTGAGTAAGTAGGGCCCTTCCCACAGACTGCTTGTTGGATACACAAGCCGCTGCCGTTTGCAATATCCTTGCTTGTTAGGGAGGAGATTGGGGTAGATTAGCAAGAAGGATGTCCTAAGTTCAAATCCAGCCTGAGCAAGTCTGAGCTAATAAACTGGGAGTCTCAAAAAATCTAAATAGATAATAGAAGTAATTCACTATCTTTTTTTTTTTTTTAAACAGCTTTGAGTTCAAAGTTGTAGAAATTGATTCAATTTTTCTAAAGTGTTATTTATAATGAAAAGGTAGAATTATTTTCCCTTATTTCAGATTCATTGGCTATTTTAACTTTTGTGTGTGTGTGTGTCTGTGTGTGTCTGTGTGTATATGTGTGGTTTTTTGAGACAAGATATCTCTGTTTAACAGCCTTGGCTGTCCTGTAACTCAATTTGTAGACCAGGCTGGCCTCAAACTCAGAAGAGAACCTCCTGCCTCTGCCTCAGGGAGTTCAGTGGATAGCCCATTGGGGAGGGGAGTGTTGTCTTACTAATTCTGTTAGGTAGCCCAAGTTGGTAGAGATTATTTTAAAAAGCTTCCCCCAAAAAAATAGCTTTTGATAATTTTAACTTGTATATATTTATCTGTTTTATCGCACTTTGTTCATAAATGTTATAGATGATGCCTTGTTTAGTTGTGTCACTAGAGGGAAGCAGTGAGTTACAGTGCTACCTATAAACTAATTAGAAACCATTTTAATTTTGCTTGCTACTAGTCTCTAGATATTACTATAAATACATAATATATGAAATGTATACAAAATTTTATTTCAAAATAGCCTATCAAGACTCTTCCACCTGCTATCTCTACTGAGCCATCTGTTACCTTATCAAAAGGTGACTCTGACAAGAGCTCTTCCCAAGTGCCACTGATGTTACAAGACACAGACAAACCCAAGTCAAATGATAAGCAAAACAGTGTGCCTCCCTCACAGAGTAAGTGCTTTGTGTTTTTCTTGCATGATGTAAAGATTCTGATTTTAGGTATTTGGTAGAATAGTAGATCAAGTCCTGCCTTCTGAAAATGCATGTTTCCTTGAAACTTCACAGAATTGAGTTGTTAGGGGCAGGCTGCTAAGATAACATGAGCAGTGAAGATAATGAAAAGCTGACTTGGTGTCTGTGTTCTCTTGGCTCCTTGCCCTTTTCCTTTGCACATGTTCCTGGGGCTGCCTGGTACTCTCTTCCCTCCTCTCCTCCAGCTGTCAAGCAACCTAATGATGCCCCATCTCAAAGAGAGGCAGGAGGGAGGAGAAGAAAAAAGAAGAAACAGTTTCTGTGGGTTAACACCAGCTAAGTATAAGCAGTTACAGTTAATACCTTAGCTTAGAAAAGAAAAGAAACATAATAGCTAGCTTGAAAATATCCAAAACTTGGAAACTTAAAACATGAAATTTGAACGTTTTTTTCATAGTTGTTACTTTTATATTATTGATCCATACTGACTATTCTCAAATTTTTCTCTCCTCACCAACCTCCCCCCCCCCCTTTTTTTTTCTTTTAGCCAAGTCTGAAACTAACTGGGAATCTCCAAAACAAATAAAAAAGAAGAAAAAGGCCAGACGGGAAACGTGAATTTTTTTTTTCCCTGAATTTGGACATGTGTTTACAAACACTGTCTTGAAGATTATGCTGTTTATGCAATAATTTGTGAACATGTACAGAGTTTTATATAAATTTAAACCAATTTTTAAAACAAAACTGAACACATCCACCATAAAATGGAATAAAGGAACATTAATTTATGAGATTAAGAGGCCAACAGAATACATATTACAGTGCTGGAAGACACTTGGGAGAGTCTTTTCAATTAACGAGAATGATCTTAATTGAAGACTATTATCCTGGTTTTACAACAGTTCCCTGTTTACAACAGATTGTGCCCTGTCTCATCTGCAGCTGAGGAATAGGGATTCTGATTAGAAAGAAGGCCGAATAGAAACCAGTGGGCAGCTCCTTGGATCTTATGCACGAACTTAGACCATTTGAATCTGTTTTATGCTTAAATCAAAGTGCTTTGATCAAATGCGTAATCTGCCATATCTTTACATATTTGTTGTAGCAATTTGTATTAAAAGAATCACAAGTGCAAATAAAAAGTCATTTACATTTGTTTAACTAAACTGTCTTGGTTTAGTTTACAGTTCTTAAAAAGTTGATAATTAAAACATTGAAAAATGCAATTGACAAACACTTGTATGGCTTACAAAGTTATTTTTGATAGTCTTACATTACTTGAATTATTCAAAGTAACAGTATATTTTAAATTAAGAAAAGTAAACTATATTATTTGCTTGATGTGTTTAAGGCTGAGACTAACAAATAATGCTCTTGTTTATGATTTGAGAACTTTCAGGCAGAATCCAACTTAACTTCCTTTCCCTAGCAATTTTCCCAGTGTCAACTCTTAGTTGCTAGTAATTTTTCTTTTTTTTACTTTAAAGACGAAGTAATTTACAACTTTTGAGCATATGATGGAAAATGAAAAAGTAGTCAGACAGCTTTAATTGACATTGTGGAGACCTCCAGTTATCAGGAATACATTTTTTTACTGCCTTAACCTGTAGTGTGTAGAATATGCATCAATTTCTTGAAGGGGGATTCATGTTTTTATAAGAATTTTCATGTAACTAATGCAATTGTGGTCAAAAAAGGAACGTTTTCTGCTTGAAACTGTGTTGATTTAAATGACATGTGATCTGTCACCATTTTCAGGCACTGTGTGATTTCTAGGAAACTGGCAGGCCTCGCCTCTCTGTAACTGTTAATAGTGCATGCTTGGCCATGTACACTGTAAATAGCCTTTACCAAACGTGTTTGACAAGGACCATAATTAACATCACTTAGTGAATTGTGATAACGAAAAAAGCCATGATTTATTGATGTGAGTGGCTTGTTTTCATGTGATGCCGGGAATGAACCTGTTTAAAAGCTATAACCAATGGTACTGATCTATCCATCAAATACTGTCTATATTTGACTGTGGTTTATTTAATAGTATTTTCAGCTAGGAAAGATGTAAAATTGATTAGTTATGCTGAAGACTGGCCTTATTATTGGACAGCTTTCCTCACAAGCGATTAACAACTTTTTTTCAGGTGTGAACATCTGTTTCCGAAACAAGGCAATGTGTTTACATGTCGTCAGAAGTTTTGTTTAATGGGATTTCTAAATTAATTGACTTGTTTAAATAAATTCAGAAATGGATAGCATTGTTTTTATTTGCTTCACTATTGGTAAATAATAGCTGATATGCCAGGAATGGAGCTTTAGGTGGCTCTGGGCGTCACATTCCCTCAGGGGAGCTGCCACATTATATCACAAGGGGAATTTGATGGAGAGTCTTAATTACAGAGTGTGCCAAAAGGTCAGTGCTCAGAAGTTTAGTTGAACTCTCTCAACTCTACCTCACTGTTCCTTTTTCTTATAATTCTTTGGGCTAGATCAGATGGAAGACTTTATTTCTTATTTCATAGCTCCCAGTTCAGTCACCTCCTGTAGGAGGCAGCACCTGCACCAAGTAGCAACAATACCATCTTTGTGAGGAGAAATGTACCATGAGAGCAGGCAAAGCAGTGGTCCACCAGTGGGTTGGTGTGGAGATGGCCTGTGCCTTCCTTCTCTCCGGCTTAAGAGCCAGGCCATTCATTTTGTTTTTCAGGAGGCAGCTATACAAAGTAAAACTTAATCCAGTTCCCTCAACAGTGTTCATTGCTTATTGCCCCTTTTTAGATCTCTTATGAGATAGGACAGTGATTTCTAGTCAGAGAACAGAGAAACTGGTTTCTGTCATCAACTTGCGGGGGAGGAGGAGATACTGAAATCTAGGTAATGATGATTAAAAAGAGCCTGCTGTTTTGTGCTGGCTGGGGTGAGTGACCCCTGGTGCCACCTGCCTCCCGGCCATGGGATCTCTGAAAAGCCTTTCTGTTCTGGAGCAGGGTGTGGTCATGTCGTAGTTTTCCAACTGCATCCTCATCATTTGTACCCTAAATTAAGAAACAAACAGTTGAGAGAGTCCAAAAGGAAAGTATTGAAATAAAGTATCATTAATGTAATTTACCATGTTTAATTTGTGCATGTATTTTATTGGGGAGGGGAGGTCAGAATAATTTATCCAAATTTAATGGTATTATTTCATAGGCTAATCTGGTTTGTATTTGAGTTAAAGATTCCAGAAGGTAGTAATTAATCTCAAAGTCTAGTTTTTCTTCATTAAAAACAGTTCTTTGTTAATACAGTGTGAAATATCAAAATTTAGGTTCTAGGTGTCTAATGGGTGTTTTAAGGTTTTCCTGTAAACTGATTGCACAAACGAATTGAAATTGCTTTCAAAAGACATGGGGAATGAAAATATGTCATGTATAAGATGCACTGAGTGTTGTAAATAAAACAGACCATTTTTGTTTTGTTTAAATTGTTTGTTACATTCTCTATGGGAAGGGACTTTGTCCTGTGATATTGTGGTCTATTAAGATATCAGGCCATGCTGGGTGGTAGTAGCATACACAGATCTCAGTGACTTTGAGGCTAACCTGATCTACATATTGAGTTCCAGATCGGCCAAAACTACATACATAGTGAGGCCCAATTGGTAAAATACAGGTTTACAGAGAACCTGCCTGTAACAGGGTAAGGGGTTAACAAAGAGAACATCTGGTGTTGATGTCTGGCTTACACACATGCTTGCGTGCACAAACATGGACATATATTTTTCACAAAGGGTCTGGAAGCAGCCCGAGGCTGGTGTAACAGTACAGCAGTTGGGGATCCATAGTGTTGATTCATAGTGGTTGAGGACAGTGGTTTTCACTACACACTTCCTTTCACCTGAGCCATGTGGAAAAAAAGCATTTCTAGAGAATGTTCATAGAAATTATTACACTGAAGGCTTAATTTGCTAAAGTTGCTTGACCCCATCAGCCACACAGAATAGGATGGTATGACAGGGAATAGTTTGGGGAGGGGGACACGGGTTTGAAACAGGATGGATGTACCACTATACCCTGCCCAATTTTCTACTTAGTGGATTCTGAAAGAATTTCTGCCACCCAGTAACAGCTTTGAGGATGGGGAGTTGACTGAAGTGAGAGTGAGGTCCTGATTCCTAGTGCCTTTGTAAAAATCCTGCCATGGCCACATACCTGCTTGTCAACCTGGACTTTGGGTGGCTGACAGCAAGATCATGGTGCTTGCTGGAAGCAGTCTAGTTGCAGGTTCAGTATGAGAACCTCAAGGGAATAAGGTGGCAATAGTACAGTAGGACATCCAGTATCCTGCTGTGGTCTGAGTGTGTGTGCACACCACCATACTAAGTAACTGGCTTAAACTCTCAAGATAGGCTGGAACAGTTACCACACATTGCAAGTGTAGATTATAAATTGAAATAAATGCCTACCCATGCAAAAATCACTAAAAATTAAACATTAAACTGGCCAGGCAGTAGTAACTCATACCTTTAATCTCAGCACTCTGGAAACAGAGGCAAGCAGAGTTTGAGGCTAACCTGGTCTACAGAAGAAGACAGCAAGGGCTACACTTAAAAATCCTGTCTAGAAAAAAAAAAAAAAAGCAAAAATACCGCTATTGTTTTGTTCTTTCTAAATACCAGCATCAAGACATTCATGTGCTTTATTGCATTATTATGGAGGGGGCACAAGTGTGCTGTGACATTCATGGAAGTTAAAAGGACCCACTTCAAGAAAAATCTCTTCTTCCACCCTGTGGGTCCTGGAGATCAAAGCTCAAGACTCCAGGCTTGGTAGCAAACACTCACTGAGTCATCTTACTAGTCCAACCATTTTATGTGTATATGCACTTTTCCTTTAATTTGTATCAAATTACTCAAAATTAACATACATTGTTAATCCCAGAGGTGAGAATAAGACCACCACAATTTAGAGCCAAGTTTGAAGCAAACTTTAATTAAATACTGGCCAGATAGATGGGCTCTGGCTGGGTCCTTACCCAGGTTCCTGGGAAATGGCCCTGAGTCATGGTTTGCAGCAGCTTAAGGAAAATATCACTACATTTCCCATCTGGTCCATTCGGGCAAAAATACATCCTCATGTATCCCCAGCCTACAGTCAAGCTGCATCCTGCCTGTGAACCTCCTGCCCATTTGTGATCAAACACATCTGGTGCAGATGGGCCAAATACTAGTTTAAGGAGTGAAAACACTTGGCTTGTTGTCTCTTAAACAATAGCCTCCAGCATTTTGGAACTATGTCCTTGGGCAAGGGGCTTGCACATCAGAAGCATTTTTGTTTCTTAGATCTCTAAGGCATACTAATTAAAACTTAAAATGTAACTTTGACTCTCATAATGTAACACTTCCAGAAATTTTAAAGCATTATAAAAAGGTTCCCCTGAGGCTGGAGGGATGGCTGTTCCCAGAAGTCCTGAGTTCAGTTCCCTGCAACCACATGGTGGCTCACAACCATCTGTAATAAACTCTGGCACCTTCTGGCTTTCAGACTGAACACTGTATATACATTAATAAATCTTTTTTTTTAAAAAAAAAATAAGTTCTTCTAGAACCACTGCTTTGCTTAAATGAAACATTGCCTATATGGGAACTTCAGGAGTGAGCTTGACTGTTGAATGAGCATGGCTACTTTCAAATGGCTAATTTGGGAAAGATGATTAAGGACCCCAGGCCAGGTCTCAGCCTATTCACACAGCTACCCTTAAGACATTGAGCTACCTCCTGAGTGTTGTACCAGAGTTTCTAGGAACCGTAGAGACTATTTCCAAAACTACACTGACACACCAAGCAAATGCAGTTTGTAAAGGTTTCTATTACCTCGAGTGTCCTTTTAAAGAAAAAGAGCAAAAGGCTGTAGGAATGTTATCACACCAGGGAGTGAAAGCTCAGGATAAGTCTCCTCATTAGGCAGGCAGCTGGCTGGCAGCTGCTGGCTGATTAATTGTTTGAGGGTGAGGAGTGAATGTCTCCCAGCTGGGCCTTGGAGTCTTGGGACCTTGGGCTCCTGGCCCCTCTTAACTCTGGGAGCTTAGAAACTTCACAGCTCCAAAAATACCTTCAGGCCTCAAAGTGGAGGGACTTTAGTCTCTACAGAGTACCATAGATACAATGGCTAGGTGTGAGTGATGCCCAGGAACAAGTGCCCCTCTTAGAGTGAGATTTATATGAAGTGTGTTAGCTAGAGATCTGTCAAACACCAAAGGGAGTTGATGATACAATAACAGACTACTTTGAGACTTAAGATAATGGAATTACAGATTATTCTCTTCTAAAGTGCTTTTAATATTTAAAAATAGGTTACTGTTGTATTGATTCCCATATCTATTCAGAATTGAAATGACCCGAATAATGAAAAGTGTAAAAAAGCCTGCCTAAGCACTGACCTACCAAAAGAGGCATCCTGGCACCAGATGTATCTGTTACTAAAATCAGAACAAGGATGCATATGGAATTGATATCAGAAAATCTCAGATATCGGGGTTGGAGAGATGGCTCAGTGGTTAAGAGCACCGTCTGCTCTTCCAGAGGACCTGGGTTCGATTCCCAGCACCCACATGGCAGCTAACAACTGTCTGTAGTTCCAATTCCAGGCAAACACCGAGGCAAATAAATAAAGTTTAAAAAAAAAAATCTCAGATATTGTCACAAATTTAAATTATAACGGATTCTCTAGATGGTGAGTTTAGGCTGAAAATGTATTTAACAAAATTCTGCAGCAGCTGGGCATGGTGGAACACACTTTTAATCCCAGTAGAGGCAGGCAGATCTCTGAGTTCAAGGTCAGTTTGGTGTACATAGTTCCAGAATAACAGGGATATGTAGAAAGACCCTGTTTCAAAAACAATTTAATAGCCATGCCTCCCCTCCCTCCTTTTTAAACTTAAATGCAGTGATAAAAGGTTATCTCAGCACGGGGAGACTAAGGCAAGAGAACTTGGATGCAAGAGCAGCCTGGGTTACATACCACTATCTCAAAGTAAAAGAAGTCATCTCAAAATCAGGCAGTAAACATACTCTTGGTCTCATTGACATTAAAGGAAATCCAATGTTAAACATTGAAAACAGCTATTGATAACTTCTTGATTATTAAATCAAAGATAGCACTAATCAGACAGCACACTGAAATAATGAATACATAAAACTCTAGACCCCTAATAGTAGACAAAGTGGAAAATTTCTAGTTATGTTAACTAAAATGATTATAAAGAAAAGTGGAGTAGTCTAGTGGTGGTGGTGCATGCCTTTAATCCCAGCATTCGGGAGGCAGAGGTAGGCAGATCTTTGGGTTTGAGGCCAACCTGATCTACAGAGAATTCTAGTACAGCCAGTGCTACACAGAGAAATCCTGTCTTGAGAGAGAAAAGGGGAATAGGGAGGGAGGAAGGAAAGAAGGAAAAGAATTGGAGAGATGATTCAGTGAGTAAGACATTTGTGCTGTGTATGTGAGAGAACCCCAGTTTGGATCCTCAGAACCCACATAAAGCCAGACACAATAGCATCTATATGCCTATAGTCACAGTGTTCCTATATGTTCCTATAATAGGATGAGAGACAGAGAATAGATGATTCCCAGAGCTTGATGGGTAGCTTTTGACAAAACAAGAGATCCAAACTCAAGGTGAAAGATAAGGACTGATAGCTGGAATTGTCCTCTGACTATCATGCCACAGCATACAAGCTGTTTGCACTCACAGTGAGTGCTGATACACTAATAGGAGACTGGAGAGATGGTTATATGGTTAAGAGCATTGGCTGCCTTTCCAGAGGATACACAGGCAGGTTCAGTTTCCAATACTGCTGTAGAATAATCCTTCTATACACTGTGTAAATTACACTGTGGTTTAATAAATAAGCTGACTGGTCAATAGCTGGACAGGATAAGGTTAGGTGGGAAAACCAGACCAAGGACACTGGGAAGAAGGGTGGAGTCGCTATCAAGATGGGGAGAGGAAACAGAAGATGCAAGATAAAAGAGCCGTAAGACCACATGGTAGAATATAGAATAGTATAAATAGGTTAATGTAAATTGCAAGAGCTAGTTAGTAATAAGCCTGAGCTATTAACCAAGCATCTATAATTAATATTAAATCACTTGTGATTATTTGAGAGCAGTGACTGCCAGGATACAGGAAAACTGCCAACAGAGCACCTTCTGGTAGTTCACAACCATCTGTAAATCCAGTTCTTCGGGGATCTGAAATCCTCTTCTGGCCTCCATGAGTGCTGGGAATGCACATGGTATGTTAGATATATATGCATGTGAACATGCATAGGTATAGAATAATTATTTAACAAAGAAGACTAGGGAGATGACTCAGGAGTCAAGATCACTGGCTATTTTTTCAGAGGACCCAGCACCGAATAGCATCTCATAAGGCACTGGTCTAGGGGCTGGAGAGATGGCTCAGCGGTTAAGAGCACCGTCTGCTCTTCCAGAGGACCCGGGTTCGATTCCCAGCACCCACATGGCAGCTCACAACTGTCTGTAGTTCCAGTTCCAGGCAAACACCAAGGCAAATAAATAAATAAATAAATAAATAAAGTTTAAAAAAAAAAAAAAAAGGCACTGGTCCATAGTTAACCAAACACTTGTTCACCCCAAGCACAGAATAAACTCCAAGTAGGTCATAGATTCACTTTAAATGTAAAAAAACAAAACATGAAAATACAGATCCAGGAGCTAGCCACCAAGCTGGACAGCCTGAACTCCATTCCCAAACCCACTTGGCAGAAATAAAGAACATTCTGAAAGTTGTCATTTGACCTCTGCCTTAAAGCTGTGGGATGTGCATACACACACACACACACACACACACACACACACACACACACACACAAAATAAAAAATAAAGTTGTGTATAGCTTTAAATAAAAATTTATATTATATGAATGCTTAGTTACACATATGTGTGCATAGCACCATGCACACACCTGGTACCCAAGGAGGTCAAAAGAGGGCATCATATCCTCTGGAACTGGAGATTCACATGGTTGTGAGCTGCTGAGCAGGTGTGCTAGGAACTGAAATCCATGAGAGCAACACATTTTAAACACTGAGCCACCTCTGCAGCCCCCAGTGACAAAAACAAAACGTTTAAAAAGAAAGTGTGAAAGCCAGAGTGGGTGGCTCAAGCCTGTTTGTAAAGTACAAACACAGGGTCAGGAATTCAAGGCCATCTTTGACTTATAGAGAATTTTAGGCCAACATGAGAATGAAAAAGAAAGATGTAAATTTCTATATTATTGGTATAAGGAAATATTTTCTATGGCCCAAAATTCAAATGCAACTTTTAAAAGACAGATACAACTACAGAAAAATTAAAATAAAATATGACATGAATAACCCCCCTCCCCCCAAAAAAAAAAAAAACTAAAAGCATTGCAAGCAATGTCAAAAGAGAAATGCCATCCTGTGGTGCCCATGGAGTAGAGAAGGTAGATATGGAGATCTACCTCTGGGGCAGAGTTGTGAATCAACTGGAGTCCTGGAGTCAAATAGCCAGTATGCAGTTGGAATTTAGCCCAGTGATAAAGCACTTGGCTGGCAGTGGAAGGCCCATGCTCTTGTCCTTACCACAGGAGGGTCAGGGAGGGGTTAAAAAACACCACATACACCTCAGGAACCCATGAATATACATACATACCACTCCCTGTTGGACTATTGCAGTGTAGTCTCTGAACACATAAATAAACAGTATATTTGTAAGCCTAATTTTTTATATGAAGTATAAAAATGATTAAAAACTGTTGAGTGAGACCAAGACTATCATAGAACTTATTAGACTGCTATATTTATATATTTAGGTAATATTTATTATTTTAAAGCCACTTATGGTATAGAGGGTATTTAGAGGGGAAAAGGGAGAAACAGTGCACAGGAGAGGTCTAAGCTGAGTGGTTTTTTTAAACTATGTCACAGGTCAGAAAAGGGCCAGGCTCTTTTTTGGGGGGTGACGCTTTTTAGTTGACCACGCCCTGCGTATTAGTATGTAGAGATTTGGTATTAATTGTAAGTTGAATCTATTTTTTTAAGGGTGTATTTTTGATCTTTAATGGCATGAGCAATTTTTTTTAAACTTCATTTATTTATTATTTATTTATTTACCTTGGTGTTTGCCTGGAACTGGAACTACAGACAGTTGTTAGCTGCCATGTGGGTGCTGGGAATCGAACCCAGGTCCTCTGGAAGAGCAGACGGTGCTCTTAACCGCTGAGCCATCTCTCCAGCCCCGGCATGAGCAATTTTTATATGTTATATTAGTATGATTAAAGGCTAAAGAGTATCAGTTGTGTTTGAACTTTTGAATTTGATATTGTTTTATTTATAGTTTGAGTCAACTTTTGTAAAAAGTTTGTATAAGGCTCTTTTGGGCTTTGTTTAACTTGAGTATATGATTTAATTTTTTGTCTTGGGTCTAAAACTTTTTTAAGTATTTAAGGCAGTAATATGGCACAGCAACAGGGCATGGTCATTATAAGTAGTTTAAATTGATATATCAGTAAATTGGCCTTGTTTAAGGATTTGCTTTTTTGGAGGTGGTAACATTTTTAGTTTGATCTTGAGATTTTAAGGTTTTAGTCTCTTTTTAAAATTAATTTTTTTATTGTAAGCTTTGACTAGTGTCTAACACTGTACTTGCCAAATTTTTTTAGTTATTAGGAACTATTTGATTGTGTTGACTATGAATTTATGAATTGCTTTATAAAAGACAATTGTATATTGTATGTTATTATGGCTTTTTTATTGTTTTTAGATTTTGTATGTGGATAAGTTTATAATTATATTTTATGTTGTTAGAAGTTTTTTTATGTGATTTTTTTGTTTTCTATTATGACTGGGGATAGTGTTGGAGAAGTAGGGGATAGTCTCTTTATTGTAACTATTTTAGGTAGAGTATTTTTTATTGTAATATCTTTTAAGAGGAGGCTCTGGGTTGCTTTGAGTATATGTTGTTTTAGAATCTTTTTTTATTATCGTCATATGACTTATATAATCTTGTAACTTAGAGATAATTTTTTTTTTTTAGTGTTTGAAGGTCTTGTAGAAATGAATTTTTAAATAATTTTATAGAGTGGAAAATTTTTTTAGTCTTTATATCTATATGTTTTATTATTTTTTGATTTTTTAAACATGTTTTGTTAGTTTTTTAATTTTTTTATTAATATAAATTTTTTATTTTTTTTAACCAATGTAGACTTTTTTTATGGAGGAAGTGAGCTTTTTAATTGTCTTAAAATATTTATTTATGTCATATTTTAGCAAGTAAAGTTGTTTTAGAATTTTTATGTATTTCACACACTTTATTGAGTATGTGTTTATTTTTATCTTGGGATCTTTTAAAATAGGTAGGTATAAAGTATATTATCACATAAAAAAGCAAAAGAACTCTTGGGTTGAGATAGCCTCTAAATGTGTAATTTTGAAAATAATTTTTTATCACTGTTGTGAAAAAGTGGGTAAAATTTTGAACAGTTATTTTATCAGACATTATGAAAGAAAAAAAAGGGATTATCTTATTTAGATGTAATGAGGACTTATGGCCAGCAGGTGTCGCAGTTGTGTTCAGCAGCAGCAGCAGCGCCAGGAACAAAATGGTGATTTTAATTTTTTTTGGCGCAGCCTTTGTCTTTTTTAGTAAACCTTATCGGCGTGCACCACTATGACGGGCTGCAGCAGTCAGTGTATAGACACCCAGTCTCTTAGATTTTTGTTTATCTATTGTTCTCACGGGCGCTGCCAGGAGATCTATGTGGCTGGGAGCAAGCCTCGAATCTAAGATAGCCCCCGCCCTGTGGCTAGGAGACCTGGTCGGGTTTTGTGAAAACAGCCCCATGTTGGGCGCCAAATGTCATGGAACTTATCAGTCCACTATATTTATATATTTAGGTAATATTTATTATTTTAAAGCCACTTACGATACAGAGGGTATTTAGAGGGGAAAAGGGAGAAACAGCGCGCAGTAAAGGTCTAAGCTGAGCGGTCTTTTTTAACTACATCATAGGTCAAAAAATGGCCGGGCTCTTTTTTGGGGAGTGACACTTCAGTTGACCACGCCCTGCCTGGCTCTGGTTTTTTGAGTTTATCTGGGTAGCTTTTGGTTTCCCACTACACAAGACATAAAGCAGGTAGTGGTGCTTTAAGAGGCGCTGATGGTGCTCTTTGAGGCAGAAGCAATGGAATGGCAATGCTGTGAGAAAGAAAACACAGTGCACCCTTAAAAATCTAAACTCAGATACAGGGTGTTGGACCTCCTATCTGTGGAGAGCACTTACTGGGAATTAGTCCCAGGAGGAAAAGATCACTTTGGATTTTCAAGTACTTCATTGACAAACAAATGTAATCCACTCAAGCTGATACAGAGCTGCACATGGGGCGGATATCTTTCCAGTACAAAAACTTGCTTGGGTCCTCACTAAATGAGGTCTTGGCAGATACCATTTTTTTCCAAATCCCAACCTGCAAATCACAAGTCTGGGGCTTCTTCCTCTGTATTCTACCAAGGTTTCTTCTTGTCTGGGTTAAGAGTAAAATCTGGTCTGGAGATACCATGTCTGGAACAGGCAGCTTTCTTCCTCCTCCTCCTCCTCCTCCTCCTCCTCCTCTACCTCCTCCTCCTCCTTCTCCTCCCTGTCCCTCTCCCTGTTCCTCCCCTGCCCCTCCTCCTCCTCCTCCTTCTTGGTCAGAGGAGAAGAGACTTGGGTGGCATCATGTCAAGCTCTGATTCTAATTCTGTGAGCATGGTTTATATAGCACCCCAAATTCTATTCACCTTAAGCTTACATGTTATCTAAATTTTACACTTGTGCATAAATCACTCATACTGTCAACTTTTCCAGCCTCATCACTACCTTGCACTTACATACGGATTACCTTTCACTCCCGACTTCATCAGCCTTCCACCCTGCGTTCTGTCCTTCTTCAGCTGTCAGCTGTTCTCATGTTCCTTAAACTATCATTGGGCTTTAGTGTCCACACAGAACAACCAAAACCCATTCCAGACTCCAAGTGGGAAGCTATAACTGACAGCTTAGTAGTTAAGATGGCTTGGAGAAGACTGGAGTTTGGTTCCCAGGGAGGGAGGCCCATAACTTACTGTGACACTAGCTCCAGATGATTCAGTGACTTCTTCAGGACTTCCCAAGAAAATGCTTTGAGGCTGGCCTGCTCCTCAATCCCTTCCTCCTTCCACCCTCCTTCCTTATTACAAATATCATTCCAATGTGTGGCATTTACATCCACATAAAGCCTGAGAAAGCTTAAAAAAGGGTTCAAGAGCACAGAAACAAAGCCAAAAACAGCTTCGTAGTTGTGTATCTTAAGTGTGTCATGGTACAGAGTGGCAGTCAGGCTTGAGTAAATGGCATGTTTGCTGGGTGCAGCCTGAGCTGCAACAAGGCCAGTTCCCAAAGTCTCACAGAAGCCTCGGTACAAGCACAAGTTGTTTATAACTGATTTAAGTTCATTCTTAATAGTCAAAAAGGCAACTGAGTCAAGCATGGGTTTCTTAGTATCAGCGTTTTCTTGGATCTGCTCTGTTTGCTGGTGGCAAGCAGAGGTACAGCTTCTTAAGAGATGCTTTCTGACTGAGCCTTAGCAGCAAAAACCTGAACAAGGCTGTTTAAGAGGCCCTGCTTCCAAACATTTAAATGAGATTTATGAGTATCAGGCAGCAGTGATTTACTTGGTGACAGTGTGGACCCTAAAATTCCCCAGAGCTGGGGTGGTAAACGTGGTTCCTGCCAGTACCTCTGCCAAACTGTCAAAACTGAGTCTTTAATCCTAGCCACACCTTAGCAGATTAAAGATGTGGTCAGAAACAGAAAAAGATAAGAAATATACAGTAAAGACAGTTTTAAAAAAAAAAAACCTTTAAATGGTTCACAGTATGTTTAAAAACATAGGTCTGAGAGATAAAAGGAAAAAAAAGAGATTTTATTTATATATGTGTATATATACATATATATCTCATGTAAAGATGGAAGATACACAGCCTGAATATTGTATGTTATGTTGTCTTTGAATTGTTTGCTGAGGAAGAAACAAGAGCTACTAAGAGATATTTGATTATAAATGCTGCTGGATTAATCAAACCTATGTATTTTGTAAATGCCTTGACTTCAAAACTGAAGTCAAAAGATATGTAACTTTGGTAAGAGGTTTTCTTTTTATTTCCACAGAAAATAAAAGGTTGTGGATTCATTCTTGATTAAGGAAAACAAGGTTTGATCAAGAAAGACCCTCTGAAAAATCTCTGATGGGAAGAGATGGCCACATCAACTTCAAGGCTGCCTACTAAGATGATCCAGCTTTAAGATCCCCATGTGTCAATGCCTTCAATTAAGAGGAAGAAGTAATGGAAAACTATGCCCAAATTCCCAAAATATTTATAAATGTTTGTTTTCATTATAAATGGTTAATGGTCATAGTCAATCTCTTTCTAGGTAAAAAGGCAGGATATGATAAAGAAATGATTTAAAAAATATTATTGAATCTACATTAATCAAAAAATAACTCTTAATCTCAAAATATATTACACTGGTATGGATTTTGGTTTATTGATACAAATTTAAGGTCAATTTTGATATACTGTATGTATATTTCTAACCTTGTTTAAGGTATTATGTTTATGTAATTCCTTTAAAATTGTAATATATAATTAAGAAATACAGATTAATAGTTAGTCATCTCCACTCTAATTGTCATCATAAGACCTTCATCCAGCCATGGATGCAGGCAGAAGCAGAAATTCATAGCTAAGCACCAGGTTGAGCTCCCAGTCTAGCTGAAGAAAAAGAGAGGAGAGAGCATATGAGGAAGGGATCAGGATCATGAGGAGATTCACAGAGATGGCTGACCATAGCTATAGGAAACTTACTGAATCAGAAACAACCACTGAGGAACTTCAGGGAAAGAAACTAAACCTTCCAGAGGTAGATGACTGTCAAATGGCCTGGGCAGTTTGTGGAGCCTATTGCAGTAGGACCAGACTATGTTTCTGATACATGAATTGACATCTTAGAGCCTATTTCCTACAGAGAAACACCTAACCCAGCCTTGATACTGGGTTGAAGGACGTGGATCTACCTCAACTGGATATGCCAGACTGAACTGACTCACCTTGGGACTCCTTGTCGTTTTTGGAGAATTGATGAGGGATGGTGTGGGGGGAGGCTGAGGGAGGACTGGGAGGGAGTGGGAGGAGGAAAAAGAAGAGAAAACCCCTTCTAAATAAAAAAAGGAAAAGAGTAGTCATCTATGATAATCAAACTTATAGTCATAGGATTTTTAGATATACAAAGATATATTTCAATGTGATAGGTAATCTTTAAACACTTCAAAGACCTACAGAATATGGCATTTAAAATATTTTAAGAACTTAGACTTTTCTGGACAGTGAGACTTGTCTGTTTCTGGCAGCACCAATCTATTTTAAGAGGATAATGGCCATTGAAGAAACTCCATATGGAATTTACTTTCTTTTTTTAATATTTATTTATTTATTATGTATACAGTGTACAGAAGAGGGCACCAGATGTCACCATAGATGGTTGTGAGCCAGTAAGCAGGTCACAAAATGGTCTCTGGCTAAGACCTCCCTTGACATATGGTAATTTCAGTAGGGGTTTACATCTGGAATAGCCTCAGCTTCCAGATGATGTGCTGCATTTGTCTGATGAACCTCATCTGCATGAATTCTGGCCTGTTTCCAAACTCACCTTCACTCTTCAGGGAGGAAATTATTTGTTATGATAATATATATATGTATATATGTATATATATATCATGAAAAGTGAGATCATAGGATTGAGTAGTATATTAGAATTCCTTTTTGAAGATGGTAGAATTAAAACTATAATAGCCCACATTTTTTGCCCCCTGAGAAAGTTCTGACAGAGGAAACAGGGTATAAACTTTCACTATTCCATCCACACCAGTCACTTCCCTCAGAGGGAGAACCAGATCAGGATCCTTAGGAGCACAAGAGCCAGTGACTGGTGGGGTAAATGTAGGCTCCAGGTTTGGAGTTCCCAGAGAGGAAGAGGTTAGAGGATCTGAGGTAAGTATTGAGATTTGAAAGGTGGGGGTTCCAGAGAAGGATCTAGTTGTCTGTCTAGAAGCAGGTGGGCAAGAGAATAGGAAGCTAGAATAGAAGGTTTAGAGCTGAGATATGAAAAAAGATGTGGAAACTCTTTCCATCTGTCCATCTGCTTGCAAAAGTTAGCTCTCGTAACATATTGGGGCCCTGTGAACTGTTACTCGGGTATTTTTTGTTATTATCTAAGAAGTTCTTAGGCCATTTCTTTGTGCAATAATGGATAAGCTTGGTGGTGTCTAGGTAAGGCATAAGGTTAAGAGGCCTAGAGACTCAAGAACACATCCTAGAGGTGAGGATGGAGAGATTTTTTTTTTCACTGACTTATTCCTCATTATTGAGGCCCAGAGGGGAGGGATTCCACCACTAAATCTGGGTCATCACCCAGCCAATGAGTGGTCCCAGGGAAACAGTGCTAGCTACTGCTAAGTATTCATTAGCACCTAGATAGGCATTTGGGGCAAAGAGCTGGGGACAGAGTCTGGGAGTAGGATCTAATGATCCAGGCTGAGTTTTAATAGCAGAAAAGGCCAGAAATGAGTGTCAGGTGAGAAGGAACAACCATGGCCAGTGAAGATCGTGGCTGGGGGTGAGCCTCTGCGAGGCTAGAGTCCTATTGAAAAGTCATACAATCAACGGTCTTTTCCTGAGACAATAGTTAGTGTTTACATCAACTTACCGGTTGAGGCTGGGGGTGTGTGTGCTGCGGTGGTGGGACAGATGACAGATTGAAGGTGGTCTGGTAGTGGTCCAAGTCCAGGAGAAAGCCTGATGAAGTCAGCATCAAAATGTTGCTTTCTCACGTTAAAGGCCGTTGATGAACCCAAATAGGCTTATCTGTTAATCATTTTAAAGGTACCACTGTGGGTTTCTTTGAAAGATCTGCAGCTGCTGTGCTTTGCTTTTGTACAGCCTAAATGATTGGTGACTATTCAGGTTGGACAAAATTCCTCATAATACCTTCTAATGTTTTCCAAAAAAAATGTTAGTTTATGGTTCATTTCTGAGTATAGAGGAATGTTAATCTGAGTGTTCCATTGTTGAAGTGAGTCTTATCCATATAAATTCACAGAAATGTTAACCACATATGACTGTAATTTTCCTCTCTGTCCTTCTGGCCCTATACATTTAAGCCATCTTGTACTCTGTTTTACGTCCCAATTTCTAAAAACTGAACATTTTCCTCCTAGGAACCAATTTGGATGCCAAGATTCTGGTGAAATTATTGTTACATATGTTAGTATTTTGCGTGTAGAATAACTTGCTAGCACACTGCCAAGGAGCCATATTAGATTTATTAAGGAATGGGTGGGGGAGGGGAAGGAAGAGAGAGAGTAGGGAGCAGAAAGGAAGAGAAAAAAAGAGAAGGTCTCCTGCGTAGTTGGGGCTTTTAAAGGTAGACACATCCTAGATGTAAACGTCAGAGGCCCCTCAGAGCCCCTACAGGCGAGGGCATGGCCACAACAATCTAATAATATACACCCCTGTGTCTACCAAACCTTCAATGACAACATCATTTACTCTTTTTTTTTTTTTTTTAAAAACTTTGGCCTTTGTTCATTTATAGAAGTTTGCCAAAATATTAGCTTTATGTTTTTTCTGATTTTTTTGTTCTCTTTTCTATAGATTTTTCTATTGTCCAGAGCAGTATGGTTTTTGAGAATAGGCTTTAGTTTCTTTAATTGTTCTGGGAACGTGTTTCCTCCATGATGGCACGATAAGACTGAACTGGATTTGATATGGGGGCTTTTGAAAGACCCTCAGGGTGTTTCCTCAAGGCAAAAATTTACCTTGTCTGTTTCTTGTTGATCTGCATTCATTATTCCAAAGTCTCCCTTTGCCACACCTCCTGCATATTCCAAAAGGAAGGGGCATTCTCTTGAAATTATTTCCAACAAAGGCACTATTTCTGGGAATGCCTTGTTTACAATCTCTTTTTATGAAATCTTGCCTTTCACAATTGTAACATTTAATATTTTGATTTTTTCTTATACCTCTCTCTAGAAATAACCTCTCCTACCTAGTTATCATCACAGTTATAAGGTTATAAATTAATTGTATTGAGAATCCAGTTCTCCAAGGGTGCTGACCATAATTTTAACAGTCTAATTATTCCTTTACATTGTGAGTTAGTATTTTCAAAAGCCAGAGATTCAATTATTATTCACATAGCTTCTGAAATTGGTACCATTCTGTTTACCACTGCAGTTAATCTCTGCAAAAAGTCTGTAAAAGTTTCTTTGGGCCCTTGAATTACTTTTGTAAAGGATTCAGTTTTCTTTCCTATTTCTTCAATTCTATCTCAGGCATTCAAGGCTGCTACTCAGCATAAATTCAGGGTAAGCTCATTGTATTGTGATTGCCTTGCTACATCAGCAGAGTCTCCCTCCCCAAGAAGTTGCTCTTGGGAGATTTCTAGGCCTTTATCTCTGCTTTTTGGTTCTATTGTTTTAACCTCCTCTTTCCACCATGTTTTTCACTGTAAAAGAGGCCTAGCCTCCAAAATAGCAGTAACCATATCTGACTAGTCCTTAGGGATAATTCAGTTACATGTTGACCAGAAATTTAACATTTGTTTTACAAATGGTGAGTGCATACCATAAGTGAGGATTACTTCCTTGACACTCTTTCATTCTAACATTTGTAACAGGGCCCAACTAACTACTGTAAAATTTTTTATCATTTTGTGATTTCTTTAAAGTTACTGGATATACTACTGTTGGCTGTTTGAAAGCCTTAGGTTATTTTTGTATAATCTTATAAGACAGTATTGAGATTGGTTCTTTAAATTCCTCTGTTTGTATTTGATTATCTTTGTGTTCTCCCTTAACAGGCTCTTCTAAGACTTTCTTCTTGACATTTACATTAACTGACTTTTTTTAAATGATAAAACAGAAATAATAAAACAATTAATATTCACAATAAACATGATAAATATTATGATGATAATCCCATCTCCATTGCTTATTTTTTCCTTTACTGCTTCCAGTTTCTAATCATCTATAGTAATGTCAAAAAAGTCCAATCACCTCTCATTACCTTAAACTAATTTCTTTTTTAAGGAAATCCAGTTTACTTACCAAACTTCTTGGTCAGATGACTGTGAAGTGAGGCACCTGCCTAGTGTTGTAGCAGCCCAAGGAGGGGGTTCAAAAAAGAGAAGAAGAAAAAAAAAACAACCCACCAGGAGAGGGAGGCCACTGTCTGAAAAACTTACCCAGATAAATGTGGAGAAGAAACACATGGAACTGGCTCTGCTTAATGTGTGGACATCTCTGCCTAAGGCTGGAGGCTAACTCCGAACAGAAAGCCTAGCCACTCAGTAATTACTCCTCTGGCTACTTGTTGCTCTGGCCAGCAACTGTTTTTTGGTGTTTTTTTTTTTTTGTGTGTGTGTGTGTGTGAATTTGTGCCCCACTTTGGTGACCAAATATTGTATGAATTCTAGTTGGTATTTGGGGAAAAAAAAGCCAGATATTGGGGGAAAGCTGGAATATCAGAAAAAGGAAACAGACTACTGTCAATTCTCACCCAGCCAACTTCTCAGGCCAAAGGGTAAATGCTATCTTCAAGAGTCCTCTGCTGGCTGGTTGCTCCTCAATGTCTGCCTACACCTGCATTAAATTTCTTCTCTACCCAGTTGTTTCACTTCCTGGTTTAACTCTGCATCACAATCCTAGAGTTAGGATTAAAAGTATGAACTACTATTGCTTAGTTGTTAGGCCTTGAACTCACAGAAATCTAGAAATCTCTGTCTTCTGAGTGATAGACTTAAAGGTGTAAGTCACCACTTTGTCATCCCTGTGCTGAGATTAAAAGCATGAGTCACCACTCTCTGACCATCATGACTTGACTGTGGGTGATTCTGTTCTCTGATATTCCAGGCTGATTTTATTAATATAAAACATATCACCACAGATTAACTACTATATTTCTTTATTTGTAAGAAAAGTTATTATAAATTATATATAGTCATATTATATATATTATATATAATTATACTTTAAAGCTGGCTTTGGAGTTGGAGTGTGGCTCTCTCCTTCTTTAAACCCAATCATGCTTTTTAAGAAAAAATACAAAATCTCTGTATCATATCAGAAGAGCCACCTGATATAGGACAGAAGAATAACTAAAATTAAATTATTGCTACTAATCTTTTTTTTAGGTTGGCTAAAGCTTTATTATTTTAACCTTGGGACCTTAGAGTTGCTTAACATGATTCATAGAGTCTTATCTACATTCATTATTTTTACAGATGTAACAAAATCACAGTGTGTGTGTGTGTGTGTGTGTGTGTGTGTGTGTGTGTGTGTTAGTTTCTAGGAATGCTGTAACAAAGAACAAGCTGGGGCTAGAATGCGACTAGGAGTGTCTTTAAACTACAAAGATTCTCTCACAGGTCTGCAGAACAGAAGTCATACATAGGTCATCTCAGGCCATCTCTGAAAAGGTACTAGAGCAGAGTATTTCCTTGTTCCGGGGGTTGGCAGCGGTCCTGTATTCCTTGTCCTCCTGGGGCACAACTGCATGGTCTATCTGGTATTCACATGGTGTGCTCTGTTTCTGCCTCACTTCCTCTTCTCCGTGCTTCTTTGTCACTTCCCTTTTTAGATCGACACTGATCCTATTCAGTTAAGACCCATTCCCCCAGCGTGCTTGTATCAGAATTTACATCTACAGCCATCTTCTTTTCTGAGGATCCCTGTGGATTTCTAGCATGGAATGTTCTGCTCCCGCCCAACTACTGCACCAGTCAGTCTGGGAGGCGAGTTCAAGAGCTCGCTATGAGTTTGACAAGATCTATTTTTAGTTAAGCCTAGATGCACAGGTGTCAGCCTCTTCAGGGGCTATGGAAAAAGCCCTGCGGCATTGCACCTGTCTCCAGACCCCAGCAGTGAGGTGGGGTCACGGGCCCATGGAGGATGAGGAGGGTGAAGGCTGGGAGGAGCAGGTGGCCCACTCACGCAATGAGGCTGAGGAGGATGCCAGGCCACTACTAATCTTATATATAAAAGCTTATATCAAAATTTATAAGATTATATGTAGTTTAAACTTTTTGTCATGATACTAACATTCATAAGAGTACTAATTAGTTGTAGAAAAAAGACTCTATCCAGATTTCTATACACTATTTTGGGTTTTTGTCTCTTATCAGTTTTCTGCAGTGAACCATGACAATGCCTAACTATAACTTTTGAAGTATCCAAAAGGAAGATGGGGCCCCACAACAATGATTTCACATGGACTATGACAAAGCCACTAAGCTGACAAACCCAACCAAAGACAGAATTTGGACTACAAATTGCTCAGGACAATTTTGAGGCAGCTAGTGGAGATGAACCAGCTTCACAGACTACTCTAGCCAGGACTTGACACAAGCCATGGATTTTCCTGTTATGGAGAGCCTGAACAATAAATGATACAGCTTTATTTCATGACTTGACAACTAAAAACATTCTTTTCAGGATCCCCAAATATGCTTTGCCTCCAGACAGCAGAAAGTAGATTTAAGAACACAGCGCCCACATTCCCAAGAGTGAGTGGTTTTTGGTCTTTCAATGGGCTATGGATGATTGTCATTGTTTAGGGTAATTGGTTACAAATTGTTACTGGTTATATCAAAAAGGTGGAACAAGAAAATTTAGATTTTTCTTTTAGGGTTCTTGTTTGAAAGAAAAAAGAAAGAAAGAAGGGGACACAGATATGATAAAATGTAAGGTTAGATTACTGGATCTACTTTTTAAAAGCAATTACTAGTTTTAAATATTTTATATTTTTTGTATGTAATTTTTGTATATTGTATACAAATTGTATATATTGATACAAAGTTGAGATTAATTTTGTTACTGTACATGTATTTCTATGCTTATTCAAGGTACTGTACCTTTACCGTTCATCTAACAATATAATACAAATTGCTAGTCCTTGAAAGTTATTATTTTTATCAAGTAATTAGGATGTTAAAAAATGCAAGTTGTAACTATACATTACAATCAAACTTATAGTCATCATTAGATATGTTTTCAAGGTCAAACAGAGATAAATTTTAGATAGACAGGTTTTCTTTCTTTATTTATTTATTTATTATGCATACAGTTTTACAGAAGAGGGCACCAGACCTCTTCATAGATGGTTGTGAGCCACCATGTGGTTTTGCTGGGAATTGAACTCAGGTCCTCTGGAAGAACAGTCAGTACTCTTAACCTCTGAGCCATCTCTCCAGCCCCGACAGGTTTTCTTCAAATACTTCCAAGATCCATAAAATATGGCATTTAAGATATTTTAATATAATAACATTGGTTCTTATTATTTTTATGACAATGAGACATCTGCTCCTGGCAGCACCAGTCTACTTCAGAGAAGATGATAGACATCAAAGAAACTCCATTTGGAGATGACCTTCTTTGTGGCAAAAGTTAGTCACTGGGCAAGAAAGTGCCCTTGCCTTGACTGCTGACAGTATAATGTCCAAAATGGACAGACAGGACACACACATAAAGAACTGCCAAACCTTGCCAGGACAAGGTAGGAAGGTCTTTGAGAACATCCTGCTTTACAGAGAAGTATGTCAGGTATATCTGTAGGCCAAAGATCAATGCTTCAACACAGTACAGAAACCTTGGGTGACTGTCCAGGCAGACAGATGTTTTATTTTTTACATTTTTGGAAGTTGCTTGTTTGCACATTCTGTTTACTTAGTTAATATTATTTCCTTCTTGGGTCTCTGAGGGAGTTGACTAAAGTACTTATAGTTATAATTTTTCTTTTTTTAAAAAAAACTTTATTTATTTATTTATTTATTTATTTGCCTTGGTGTTTGCCTGGAACTGGAACTACAGACAGTTGTTAGCTGCCATGTGGGTGCTGGGAATCAAACCCGGGTCCTCTGGAAGAGCAGACGGTGCTCTTAACCGCTGAGTCTTCTCTCCAGCCCCCTAGTTATAATTTTCTAGTGACAGTTTTAGAAAGGAAACTAACTTAGAAGTTTAAGTGTATAAGTTTGAGAGACATCAAAATATAGTTTTGAGTTAGTAATAAAAATTAGATAGAAAGTGAATAGGTACAACCCTTTGGACTCACCAAAAATAGGATAAACAATGAAATACTTTCTTTGAACTTGTCAACTGTTCCTGGAATGGACATTACTCATGAAATTAATGCTTGTATATATTGTATATAATTATTTTACCTATTATATATAGATTTTCTTATAATAGTTATGACATTCTTTTTAATTTTGACACAAAAGAGGATATGTGGTGATATATTGTATATTTAATAAAATCAGCCTAGAATGTCAGAGAACAGAAGCACTCACAGTCAAGCCATGAAGGTCAGAGAGTGGTGACTCATCTCTTTTATTCTATCACTCAGGAGACAGAGATCTTTCTGTAATTCTGTGAGTTCAAGGCATAATTACCAAACAGTAGTAGCTTCACACCTTTAAACCTAACTCTAGGATTATGATGCGGAAGTTAAACCTGGAAGTGAAACAACTGGGCAGGGAAGATATTTAAGGAAGGAGGAGGAAGTGATTCAGGCACTCTGTAGGAGCGACCAGCTGGGCAGGGGACTCTTAAAGATAACATCTATATCCTGTTTAACCTGGGAAGTTGGCTGTGTGAGAATTGACTGTGGTCTCTTTTCTCTCTCTGATATTCCAGCTTTTCCCCATTATCTGGCTCTGGGTTTTCATTTAATACTAACTAGAATTTGTGCAATAGAATGTTAAAAATAGAAGTCAGTATGATGGATAAAAAGCCCTTATTTCAAGGAGTGAGAGAAAAGTGAAATTCCTCTACTTTCAGATCCCTAGGGATAACCTAGCCAAGCCCAATGGAGGTGACAGATTCAGTAAGAGTGGACTTCTAAATTGACAGTCCTTCAGGTTATCTTCAAGAAACAGAAAAGAAAGCTTTTGCAGAATATCAGAAGTCATCAGAGCTTTGACCTCACTGTGCTGACTCTGATTGGTCAGAATGACTGTGTGTCTAGAAAACCCATTTCATCTCACACCCAGTTTTGTTGACACAGGTGTCTATTTGAGAGACCTCTGACCTGTACATGTTTTTAATCATTTTTATCAAATCATCATTAGAAAAGCAATTGAGTTGAGAAGGGTTAATGTGTACATAATTTAAAACTAGAAACAGCAACAACAACAAAAAAGCCAGGTGGTGGTGGTACATGCCTTTAATCCAACACTTGGGAAGCAGAGGCAAGCAGATCTCAGTGGTTTTGAGGCCAGTCTGGAACAGCCAGATCTGTTATACAGAGAAACTTTATCTCAAATTAAATAAATAAATAAATACTAGAGAAAACATTGCCATTTCAATGATTAACTAGAAACGCAATTCAGTTTCTCACAAATCATATGCAGGGAAAGTAGATTTTGAAGTGTTTATCCAGAAACCACATGATAGCTAGAATCCTCTGTGCCATGCTGGGTCTTTAGTGCAGAGAACTTGGATCCAGGAACAATGACATTATGTGCTGTGTGGCTCAACTTCTTCTGGATATATTTTTACACTACCCCAAATTCAAAGGAAAATGCTAGAGAATGTCACCAAGATATGTTTCCAGAAAGGTAATTCAAATTATATTCAATGCATATTATTCCGTTATTAATCTCTTTGGATCTATAAAACTTAAAGTGACCAACTGACATTTTAAAAAGAGGAAATTGGAATGATAATGAGGACATTTAACATCTCCCACTACTTGCTTCATGTGCAGCTCAGTTGAGATTTATTGAATACTTACTGTAAAGGGAACAGAATTAACAGCCCTGAAGGAGAAAGGGAGCAGCCAGGAGCTTCTGATCTGCCCGTCATTCTAAACACAGCTTTGAAGAAAAGATTGTTATCTGGCTGGGTTTTGTGGTATAGGCTTGTAATCCCAGCAATGGAGCTGGAGAGAACAGCACAGGACAGAGGACGGCGTGGACCAAACAGGACAGCAGGGCCTGCATAAAGAAAAGGAATATAAAACACCAAAAATAAAATAACAGGATAAAGGACTTCTGGGAAGGATGACAGACTGTAAAAAACCTCTCTATGCAATCCCATGAAGTAATAATACAGAAAAAAAAAATAGCCTCTAACCCAAAGGAAAGGAGAAAGAGCTTTGAACATTAAAAACAAACAAACAAAAACAAGCAAGCAATAGTAGATCTGGAAAGTTCAAAGAAACAGAGCAAAAACTACGGACAGAAGAAGTCAGCGTGCCTGTTCCCCCGCCCCAGCTCCAGCAGCACGGGAGAAGGCGAGCTGCTTTTGAGAGTAGCGTGCTGACTTTATGGTTTGCAAGGGTCTATTCCTGTTTGTCCTCTGCAGATATTTGATTGCAACTTTTCCGGTTGAGCAGATTTTTCTTCCCTTTCTATTTTTTTCCGTTTTTCTAACATCTTACTCTCTTGCTCTTCCGCTGTGGCATCCTTCCTCACTCTCCCTCTCTCTTCATTTATTTCTCTACTTCTGCTCTGTTGGCCTTTTCTAGACTCTTCCTTCACATCACACATCTACTACTTAATTACCTAAATAAATTTCTCATTTTCCATTAGATGTCAGTTGCTGATATATATTGTTTTTATTAATATTAATCTCTTCTTCTAGCTCCATTTTTTGTTGCTGTGATTAAAAAACAAAACAAAACAAAACAAAACAAAACAAAACAAAAAAAAAAACCCTGACCAAAAGCAATTTAGAACAGGACAGGATTTCTTTGACTTATAGTTCCATCACTGAGGGAATCCATGTGTCCAGAAGATAGTCTCATCACATTCACTGAGAAAACTCAATGAAATGGCTCAGTAGATAAAGGTATGCCACCAGTCCTGACAACCTAAATTCAATCCCTGGAACCCACATAGTAAGAAAAAACTTTCACCCACAGAGGGTCATCTAACCTCCACATACATACTTTAGTTTTCATGTGCTTACCCTTCCTCCAAATAAAATAAATTTACTTTTTTAAAAGAGCAGAGAGAAACAATTATACCCATGTGCCCACTTTTGCTTCTGAAATAATCTTCGAGTTCTCCTATCTCATACAGCTCAGAGCTCCATTCCTAGGGAATGGTGCCATCCACAATGAGCTTTGTCTTCTTACATCAATTAGCAATCAAGATAACCCATCAAAGACTTGCCTAGAGACAAAACTGTTAAAAAAATCAAACTGAAAACTTGGAGAAGTATTCTGTGCATAAGAGGACTGGATGCTTTTCCAGAGGACCCAATTAGACTTCCAGCATTCATATGGAAGCTCTAGATAAAAATTCCCACATCACTGGAAGAGATATTGAAATGAACAGGTCACAGCGCAGAGATATGAGAGACATGAAAAACTAAAGCACCTTGGTTCCTGAAAGAGCCTAACCCTTGACCTACTGAATTCACAGATGGAGATGCCAAAACCTCACAAACAAATAGTATTGATAACCTCAGAGAATATAAACACAGATGAACAAAATAAGAAAATCAATACAGGATTTAAAGGGGAAAGCCAGCAACATAGAAGAGAAAGTCAGCAAAATGACCAAACTTTAGCATTACAGATAAAAACTCAACAGCAGGGCAGGAGGATGCAGTCAGAAAGTGGACATCTGTAGTGGGATTGTGTGTCACACTGTAAATAGTTGTCCTGCCTATGGGTTTAATAAAAAACAGTGATTGGCTGAAGGCAGACAAGAAGTGTGGGCGGGGCTACCAGGCTAAGAAAACTCTGGGAACACCTCAGATGGAGACAGATGCCACAGAGACACTGGAGTTGCCAGGAGACGCAGAGGAAAAGGTGCTGAGAAAAGGTATGAGGCACATGGCTGAACAGGATAAGAAAGATGGGGTTAGTTTAAGACTAAAGAGCTAGGAAGTTATATGCCTGGGCCCTAGGCTGATCAGTGTAAAATTAATACAAGCGTCTGTGTGATTATTTGGGCCTAAGCAGCAGTGGGGCTGCGAGTGGTCCAAATCTCAAGGCTAGACCAAAAAGTCCAGGCCAGAAATCTCTGACAATAAATGGTGCCCAATGTGGCTGATATACACCCACATAAAACTTGAGAAAATTTGAAAAGTGTTCTAAAGTACAGAATCAGAGCCAAATACAGCTTCCAGGACTTGTGTCTGTCACATGAGCTGTGGTAAAGAGACACCCTGGGGAGGCAGGTGACTTTTGAAGCGAAGCTAAACTGTCCCAAGGCCAATTCCTGAAGTCTCAGCTGCATATGGTGGATTTAAGGGTTCTGTTCTCATAGGCAAAAGAGAGTAGAGTCAAAGATGGCTTTTTAGTGGCAGTGTTTTCTTGGATTAGCTCTGTTTGCTGGAGGCAAGCAGAACTGTGGCTTTTTTAAGGAGGCCCTAGACTGATCCGTATGAAAATAATATAAGCATTTGTGTGATTCTGTGGGACTGCCGGTCAAACTTCTGGTCTAGACTAGAAAGTCCAGGCCAGAAACCTAACACAACAGACATCAGCCATGTTAGGATTGTGTTCTAACCCCTGAAGCCACAGCTGGCCAATGGCAATTGCCCTGGCCCCGCCCTGAGTCCTGATGTCAAGCTGCAGTTAAGAAGGATTCCCACCTTAGACCCCTCTCTCTTTTTGTCCCTTCCCCCCCAACTCTGTTAGAGAGTGTGCTCTTCAGCCCCTCCCCTTTCTTCTTCTCCCTTCTCTCTCCTCTCTCTGTTTCCTTTCTTTATAATAATAAAGTTTTCTCATGTAGACCCAGTCTAAGTGTCTCCTGTTACACTGCCACTGCCTTTTACCACACTCCCTTGCTACACATGTGATGACTAAGACTTGTAATAGGATCCTTATGATAGGAGCATGCCAATTAATTCCAATTGAGGTTTATATTCTGGAATAAAGTTGAGCTGACTCACTGAAATCTATCTCCCAGAGAGCTGTCTTCATTCATGCTCACCAGTTGAATGCTTTCTGAGCTTTCTGTGTTCACCACTGTCTCTTGTCCTCTTGACATGGTAGAAAACAGGCTGAGAAGGAAAGAAGGTCCTCCACAGAAATAAATACATCCCCAGCTCAAAATCACCATTTAGCTGGGCAGTGGTGGTACCCACCTTTGATCCCAGCACTCAGGACAAAGAGGCAGGCAGATCTCTGTGAATTCAGTCCAGCTTGGTCTACAGAGTGAGTTTCAGGACAGCAAGAGGAACATGGAGTAGCCCTGTCTTGAAAAAAATGTTAAAATTTAAAATTACTTTTTTAATATTTAAACTGAGGTCTAGAGAGACAGCTCAGAGGTTAAAGCACTTGCTGGTCTTCCAGAGGACCCCAGTTTAGTTTCAAGCACCCACATGAGAAGCTTACCGTTGTTCATAACTCCAGTTCCAGGGGACCTGTTGTCACATCTGGCCTCCAAAGCTACATACAGAGAGAGAGGCAAATATATATGCAGGTAAATGTTTTTTAAATTAAAGTTTTTATTACATCTATTTGTGTGAGAAAGCACATGTGTACTGTGGCACATTTGTAGAGGTCAGAGAACAGCCTCCAGGAGTCAAGCCTCTTCTTCTTCCCACTTCCTGAAGGCCTTGCCAATGGCGGCTAGCCAGGCCCACCAGGGTTCTGACTTCACACCCTGGCTCTCCACCTTCAGCCCCTCTCTTTACATGCTTCCCTCTCCCCACCCTGTCAGAGATCTCAAGTCTCGGACCCCACTCTCCCTCCCTGCTTCTCTATCTCTCTCTACCCCCTTTCTATCTGTTTCTGTCTTTGTCTGTCCAATGGAGTCTCTCATCACATTGCATGGGACAGGGGGCCTCCATCTGCCATCAACCACGGCCAGCCTCAGGATAGATGCACTATCATAACATAACATTTGGTGCCGTGACTCAGGTTTCTGTGGCTGCAGTCAGATTATTAACCACTATACGATCACGGCCAGCCACACTCATCGCAAAGCTACCTCTCTGTCCACTACCCCTTGCTGCTTGCTTTCACACACTTCCTAGTCTCTTGGTTCTTTACTGATTTTAAATACCTCTGATTGTATGTTTGTTTATCTTGCAAAACAACAGCAAAAATCCCAAGAGATCACTTTGTCAGGACCACCATCTTTGTTCCAGGTAAAGGTCATGTGATCAGCAGTCAGACTCCATCTTTGCTCAGAGCAGAGATCAGACTCTTACCTGGCAGATCTGACAGTGCCTCCCCTAAAGCTCTGCTCAGTGTTAAGTTCTGGTCTGTTACAGTCTTTTACCCTAGAGTGTATGATAACTTTTAAGAGATTTTAGATCTTTTTGAGCTAAATATTCCACCAGACTGGCACAAGTGTATGTGCCGAAGAGTCCCAAATCAGTTCGTAAGTTGTAACTTCTGTTCCTAGTCTCAGTAGATGTTCGTTCAGCTGGTAGAACCACCAAAGTTGCTTCTAAAACCCTCAATCAACCTGTTCTGGACAGCAAGGTCAGATCATTGCCTAAATTCCCCACTCTGCCTTTAAATAGGTTTTCAACTTTTTGGGGCCCTGACAACACCCCAATGTCACTTGAAGCAGTTACAGAAGAGAATACATCGTCCTCTGTTCCCTGCCCACAATCGGCCGAAATGCTAGTGCAAAGAAAACTCCCGGGGCCCAAAGTTGCTAATTAATAGATTTAAAAATATGAAAGCTGCTAAAATATTAAAGACACAGGTTTGATAGTTATTCATACATAATAGACAGTTCTCAAATATGGTATTTAAAATATTCAGTTTAAAGACTTTTTGTGATAAATAGACCTGACAGCTCCTGACAGCATCCTGTACCTCTGAGAAGATCAATGAGCAAAGAACTTGTTCCAGGATGACAACACCAGCCATTATAAGGGCTGCCTCCCCTGTCACCTGCTGTCAACATCCCCTTCAGATAATGACAACAGGACCCTGGGGAATCCATTGCCTCATTCTTGCCTAGACAAGGTAGGCTGTTTTTCTCATGGGTTCCTATCAATTGTGAGATCTTCTGAGGTGTGACAGCCTGGCAGCCAAAGACAGCTGAAGACTGACTTGTTCTGAGATCTCTGCCCTCAATGACCATGGAGGCATCTGTACTCAGGTAGCCAGCATGTAAAATCTCTGTCACTTTCTATTGCTAAGTCAGGTATAATTCATCCTTCTCAGACCTCTGATGCCATTTGACAACTAGGCTTCCCTTCAGATGCCTTCTCACATCTCTATATGAAGGCACAGCTTTAATTTTCTTAGAGTTAACTCTAAGTCTAGACAGTTCACACAGTTCACCTTGCAACTAGAATTTAACATCAAAGCATGTATAAAAGCCCTCTTCCTTCAGTCATTTAACCATTTCTATTTTGTGCAGATTTAAGGATATGTTTCATTGGGCTTAAACCACACTCTGAAAAAATGTCCATACCTTCTAACCCAAAGCCATAACCTTTTGCTATGACACACCAAAATCTGTTCTAGCTGTTTTACAGATATTTTCAGGTTCCTGTACAGGCCCAACCCTTCTGCCAGACAACAGAGAAACAGCAGATTTGATGACTCCATCCCTCAATCTGGTGTGCTATCTTGACAAGTTCCTAAGAATGCTGGTACATCTCTCCAGACTCAAGGCACCCATCCAGCAACTGGAACCTGGTTTCCCAGGCTGTCCCAATTGAAGGGCATATCTGCTCTTACGTCTCTTTTGTTCACCCTTGCAAACTTTTCATTCCATTCTCTCTGGCAGTTATCACTATTTCCGTGGCTAGCCCCATTAATGGGGGCAAAGTTAATAATCTATTTTTTTTCCTAGCAACCTGCCTTCTCTGCTCCTCTAAGAGACAGATGCCTGAGGTCTACTTAAAGAACTGAATGCCTCTTCACTCATATCTCCCGCCATCCATAACCCAATCCCCCTACTTAATCTTGGATCCAAAGGAAATCCTGAGAGAAAGGAAAGGAAAGCTGGGTATGACCAGGGGTAGGGAAGTGGGGGAGTGAGAGAGTAGCAGAGATGGTAAGAGAGAGCCTGGGATGGACAAATCATGCTAATTCTAAGGGGGGATGAAAAACCTTTTTCACAAGCCCCTGAGGAATGCTGGCTTTCATCTAACTTCCAGAAATCCTGTACTCAAGTTTGAGTTCATGTCTAAACAGATAGGGGCCTGAGATCTAATAATATACTCATAAAACAAGGTTATTTTTAGCTGGTGAGATGACTCAGCAAGCTTGCCACCAAGCCTGACAACCTGAGTTAATTCATAGAGATCTACCTGTCTCTGCCTTCTAAGTGCTGGGCCACCATCATCTGGTAATCCCAGAATTCTTGACACTGAGGCCAGACTGTACTGTAGAGTAGACTCTTTTAAAAATAAAATATTTATTTATTTATTATGTATACAGTATACAGAAGAAGGTTGTGAGCCACCATGTGGATGTTGGGAATTGAACTCAGGACCTCTGGAAGAACAGTCAGTGCTCTTAACCTCTGAACCACCTCTCCAGCCCCTAGAGTAAGATGGTTATCTCAAAAAATTGAACAAACAAAAAAAGACACTGAAGAGATAAATACAAGAAAATGAAAGGACCTTCTTATGCTCATAAATTGGCAGAAGTAATATTATAAAAATGATAATATTGCTGTAAGTGATTAATTCTCATCAAAATTCCAATGACATTTTTTACAGAAGTAGAAACAAAAACCTAAAATGTTTGTGGAAATACAAGAGACCCTCAAAGAGCCAAAGCAATCCTAAGCCAAAGAACAATGCTTGAAGTTTCACAATACTTGATATCAAACTATGCTGTAGCACTATAGTGAACAGCACCACATCATACTGGCATAAAAACAGATATGTAGACTGTGGGGTTTGAAAGAAAATGGCTCCTAAAAGTAGTGAGACTATTTGGAGGTGTGGTTTGTTGAATAGGTACCTGTTGGAGGAAGTGCATCACTGTAGAGGTGGGCTTTGAGGTCTCATATATGCTCAAGCCATACCCAGTGTTTTAGACCACTTCCTGTTGCCTGTGAGTTAAGATAAAAGAACTCTCCTTCTCCAGCACCATGTCTGACTGCATGCTGCCATGTACTAAACCTCTAAACTGTAAACCAGCCACCACAATTAAAATCTTCCTTTATAAGTGTTCCTATGGTCATGATGTCTCTTCACAGCAACTGAAACTCTAGGATATAGACCAATGAAATGGAACAGAATAGAGAATGTGAAATAAAGATTTTATACAGTTACTGCCTCTTACCCTTTCCAAGAATATCGAAACAGTATACAGTGTTGAACAAGGGGCTGTGATGGCAGTTTTATGTCAACTTAAAAGCAAGGAACCACAACTAAGAAAATGCCTCCATAACATTGGTCTGTATTCAAGTCTATAGGGCATTTTCTTAATTAGTGATTGGCGGAAGAGGGCCCAGCCCATTGTGGGTTTTTCCATCCCTGGGCTGGTGGTCCTGGATTCTATAAAAAAGCAGGCCAAGCAAGTTATGAGGAGCAAGCCAGTAATCAGCTCAACTTGATGGCTTCTATATCAGCTCCTGCCTCCAGGTTCTTGCCCTGTTGAGTTTCCTACAGAATTAACAGTGGTTTGAAAGTATAAACCAAATAATCCCTTTTTTCCCTAATTATTTGTGATCATGGTGTCTCAGCAATAGTAGCCCCAACAAAGAAAGGAGGAGATAACCTTTTTAACATATGGTGCTAGGAAGTCAGTATATTCACAGATATAAAAATGGTTGGCAGCTAGGAAGTTGTGGCACATGTCTTAAATCCCAGTTCTTGGGAGGCAGAGGCAGGCAGATCTCTGTGAGTGCAAGGACAGCCTGGTGTATAGAGTGAGTTTCAGGATGGCCAGGGCTACACAGGGAAACCTTGTCTCAAAAAACAAAACAAAACAAAAGAGTAGTTGGCATCTCTCACATGCAGAAAGATCAACTCAAAAAAAAAAAAAATCAAAGAGCTTAATGTAAAAATTGAAATGCTAACTTATTAGCATTTTAAATTCATTTACTGTTTTTCTTGATAAATAAAAAAAAAATGAAACGCTGAATCTGTCAGAGGAACAGTCAATACATTCCTCATACGATGGGAAATAATCCTGAGATTTTGTTGGGAGCCAAAGCCTAACTTAGCCATATTTATAAGTTAGCTCCTACAGCTAGCCATTTGCCAGAAGACTACACCCCTTTATTGTTTTAAGCTAAACCATGACTCCAGGCTTTCTCCTTTGACCTTCTCAGATCAGCAGGTGACATCCTCCAGGCCCTCAACTGATAACAGATAGATTTCCATATCAATTCTACCCTGTCTGTTACTTCCCCTCACAGGCTTGCCACCTTCTTTTGAATATCCCACCCCTTTCCTCCCAGCTACCTGCATGGCAGAGATTCTGTATAAATATTGGCTGAAACAATAAAGCTATGGGGACTTCATCAGAGATCTTTGTCTTGTCCTTCTGTTCTTTGTGTTCCTGCCTTCCATTTGTTTCATTCCCAGGTTCAGGTCCACGCTGAAGACCCTGCTGGCCGGGGCAAGACTTGACCCTGAGACTTGACAATGAGATTTCATAAAAGACACAGCCGAGTGAAGAGACAGCTAGAGAACAGGAGAAAGCCTGCTTGTCATACGTCTCTGTCAGTTACTTTTCTCATTGCTTTCACAAAATATCTGACAAATGCAATTTAAGGAGAGATAAATGTTTGCTGTGGCCCACAGTCATGGTGGAGAAGACATGGCTGAAGGAGGCAGCTGTCTGCAGTCTACAGGCAAATAGGAACACTGGTGCTTAGCTTGTTTTCTCCTTTTTATTCAATTCAGGACCCCAGCCTATATTATACTACCTCTTACTTTTAGAGTGGGCCTTCCTACTTCTATTAATGTAGTCTAGAAGCCTGAAGGAAATCAAAATCAGACTCTATAAGGAAATCTGGGGGCTGAAGCAATGGCCCAGCAATTAAAAACATTGATCATTTGGAGAAGCCAGGTTTGATTCCCATCACCCACATGACAATACAACCATTTATGACTCTAGTTCAAGGGAATCCAACATCCTCTCCTGGCATCTCACCAGGAGCAAATGGTGCATAGACATATATGCAGCAAAAATCACACACACACACAAATAATAATAATAATAATAATAATAATAATAATAAAATAAACTTAAAGAGCATTAAAAAAAAATACAAGATCTGAAGAGATAGTTCAGTAGGTAAGAGTGTTTACTGTTCTTCTAGACGACCAGAGTTCAGTTCCCAGCCTGTATCAGGTGACTTACAACTACCCATAACTATAGCTCTGGGGTACTCAATAAACTTTTCTGACCTCCTTGGGGGTACCCTCTTACATGGGACAAACAAATATACATATACAAGTATATTTAAAAAACATTAAACACCCCCCATCATCAGATTAGCAAATGGGCTAGAAAATTAAATACTTTCTTTTTAAATAATTTATTTATTTTTATTTTATGTGCACTGGTATTTTGCCTGTGTGTGGGTGTCAGGTCCCCTGGAACTGGAGTTACAGACAGTTATGCTATGTGGGTGCTGGGAATTGAACTCAGGTCCTCTGGAAGAGCAGTCATGCTCTTAACTGCTGAGCCATCTCTCCAGCCCTGAAAATTGAATATTTTTAAAAGAAAAACAGAAAAAAAAAGTTTTTAAAGTCTCCTAAGTTATTTAAGTCACTTGCTTCATAAACCTGACAACTTGAGATCTATCTTGAGATTTAACTACAACAGAACTGACTCTGAAGAAGACCTCTGATCTTCCTGCGTGCAATATAGCACATGAACTAATAATAAACAAAGATAAAAATCAGTCTTGAGATGCCATCCCACCTCAGCAATACACAGTATTATCAAAACACTGGTTGACACAGCAATACACACCTTTAATCTCAGCATTCAGGAAACAAAAATAGGTGACTCACTGAGCTTGAAGCCAGCCTAGTCTACATGAGAAGTTCCAGGCAGCCAGAACTACTCAGTGAGACCATGTCCAAAAAGAAAAGGAAATTAATGACAACAAGTGCCGGCAAAGATGTGGGAAAAGATGTTTGTTTATCCCAGGCTCTTCCTGCCTTGATCGTGAACATCCGATTCCCAGTCAACACAACTGGTCCTTCTCAGAGCTGTCACAAGCTCAGGTAACTTCTAGATGTTATCCTTATCTTGAGCATTGTTTCTGAGTCAGCAAAACCCATCTTGTACTTTGTGAAGAGTTTCAATGTAAACAAGTCTGCAAACACCAGGGCCAGGAGTGAAATGATCTGCCAGAGGCAAGAAGGAAATCCAGTTCAGTCTTCTAGAGTCTAACACCAGGTAGTCTATTTTAGCCATATTTAAGCACAGCACAATTTTGGAAGAAAGTTTCCTGATGATAATCCCATGTGTACAACACATCTTGTAAATTGCAAGACAACTCTCAGAAGAACTGGTTGTATTGACTGAGAAGGATCAAGACCTTCTTAGTGAGAGGTCTGGAATACACAATCTTTTGGTAGAAGTAAAGCCTATTTCTACCAGGTTATAAACTACGTCCATTCCCAGCTTTCCAGGTGGAGACGGGAAACAGCTTCCTTTGAAGAGGTAGGCTTGCATATTTAACCTTTCTGGTTTCCCTAGTGTGTATCTGTGTACACAAAAATCTCATACCTTCTATAAAAGAGTATTTTCTGGAACCAGATGTGGGCAGAGATTAATCATAGTCCTGCTCTGTGGTATAAATCAGGGCAGCTTAAATGCCTGATGTGACATGTGGCTATGAGGTGAAGAATAGAATTAGGATAACAGAAAGAGGAAGAGGGTGAGAAGGGGGAGCAAAAAGTTGTCAAATGGCCTTTATCATGCTAGCTCCATACTCCATATGCATTTTATTTGGGAGAGAAATTAAATCTTGTTAAGCCAGAGTCCTCAGGTCTCAGTTTTAATAGCCAGAAATCATCCTAACAAATACAAACCCTAACTCAACCAGAAGAATCAGAGAAGACTCAGCAGAGATCACATCAAGGAGACTGCTGCAGACAGAACATGAAGCCTTAGAAAGGCCTGACATTATCTTTTCTTGGCAGGAGCCATGCATGCCACAGTGTAGCTGGAGCAGGCCCAGCGAGGGGACATTCAGTTAGCAACAAAGCCAGGAAGGACGTCAGAGAGCGGGTCCTAAGGAAGCTTGGCTTTAATGCTAGGGAGAGGGGTGGAATCAAGGGTCTGGGGTACAAAAGGGGGTGCACCATCAGGATTTTTCAGCCAGGCAATGACATTATTAGTTTTTCCTGGTCCTTCTAGTCACTTTACAGAGCTGGATGGAGGTGGAAAATACCAGGGCAAGGTGGCCAGCTTGCCCTAGTTGTCTGGGGATTTTCTTTGTTTTAGAACTGTAAGTCAGGAATTCTGGAACACCTCACCCCACCCAATACCTCCATCTTCAATCTCAGATAACACTAAGAAACAGATGTGATAGACCCCAGACTCAGAGTACTATCTTTTTGGGAAGGGGAGCCCCAAATCCCAGACTCTAGTCCAGCTGATGCAAATCACAAGAGGGTTTTATTGAATTTTGTCTGCGCAGATGGGCTATCTCTCTGTCTCGGGAGCAAGAGAGCAACTCTGATTAACAATCTCACATCTCATTTATAGGCTAAAGCCACAAAATCATCATAGAAACTGAGGCAAATACATGATTGGTCACTTGAAAGTCATACTACAATCACAAGGTTGATTACAATAGCCTAAAATCACAAGATAGATCACACTAGTCATGGGGGTGCCCTAAGGCCAGCTGGGGGGGTATCTTTGTTTTACAACCAGGTGTTGGTCACCGCTATTCTGCTTGGAACTTCTGGCATTTAATCACAGGTTCGACCAGACCGTTATGTCTTATCTGAGTTTATTATGGCTATCTGGGCTGGGTCACTCTGTTTCCTGGGACAGACTTCTAGACTTTTAGTTCTTTGTTCTCGTGGGGGTGCTCTGCTTAATACCTGAACTGGATGCCTGGGTCAGACCTTAGAACCCAGGGTCCTTCATTCCCCCATTTTCTTATGAGCATATTTTAATCTTAAAATTATGATATCTCTGCATGCTTCAGGGCATGATATTGTTGGGTCAAGATAAAGGCCTGGGTGACTGATAGCCTTTTTCTAATAAACTGTAGTAACCTATTGAAGATACATGGACCAAAGGTTAGTAGCAAGAGCAAGATAAGCAAGGGGCCCATAATTGTGGATATTAGGGTAGTCAGCCATGGGGACTTGTTAAACCATCTTTTAAACCAGTCTTGTTGAGCTTTTTGGTCTCTTTGTCTTTTATTTAGTCTAGCCCAGAGTTTTTTTAATGGAGTCTCTGACCACTCCAGAGTTATCTGCATAGAAGCAACATTTTTTTTTTTTTTTAGGGCAGCACATAAACTACTTTTTTTTTTTTTTTTTTTTTTAAGAACAGTAAATCTAGCCCTCTCCTGTTCTGTAACACAGCCTCAGACAGGGAGGTGAGGGACTGTTCTAACTTTGAAACCGACTGCTCTAATGCTCGAAGGTCTTTATCAACTGCTGCCTGGAGAGTCAAGTACTGTTGATTTGTCTGAACCAAGGCGGCAGCCCCTGTCCCCACTCCTGCTGTTACCCCTAGACCCAACAGGACGGCTATAGTTAGGGTCACTGGTTCTCGTTTAAACTGGGCAGGGTGGTCTTGGTAAAAACCTTCAAGGGTATTTGCTGGATGGTAATATACCCTCGGGATAACTTGTACTAACACGCAAAATGGTCCTCCTGCAGCCGTGTTGAGAACAGTACAAGCCCACCAAGATCCTTGGGGCGGAATGACATAAGGCCCTGTTAGATCGTGGAGAGGGACATTGTGGTTACAGAGGCTAGTCTGTGAGGCTGAGGGCTGCCCAAGGCAGAGGCCAGCTCCGCTGACCTCAATCAAGGTCAATCTAGGGGTGGAGCTCCAGCAGCAGTGGGAACTGTTGCCAGAAGTATAGTTCCCACTGGCAGCAATACCCTCGTAGTGGGGGGGGGCGCCACTTTCAGACACAGCCAACAAGGGTCTGCTTGGTTGAGATTAGTCTGGTTGATGAGTCCAAAGGCCCTTGTGACCAAGTTGAGCAATCTATCTCCAGTACCTGATGGGTTCCAGGAATTGAACCCACTGACATCATGGGTCGGGGTTGTCAGAGACCGGTTAACTTGGGGGCTAGGGGTCAACTTTCTGGGCTCAGTGGGGGCCTTCTGCTCTAACAACACTGAGTTAGGTCTCACCGCTTGGGAGACTGGCTAAAACTGCTGGGAAAGGGTAAGGAGGGCCCCCCAATCGTACGCAGTGGGATGGTAGTGTCGTATTTTCCAAGTCCCAGCTAAATTTTGAGGCCTATTGCAATCAAACTTCAGCCTAATGGAATATTGACCTTGTGAAGGATATGTGGGTTTTTTATTTTATTATTTTATTGTCAGAGGGTCATTGCCTTGTTGGGTGTCCCATTTTTTCTGCCACCCGACCAAAAGATGAACTCTCACAGCCCTATCTATCACAATAATATTGGAGTGGGGAGCTGCACCCTGGTCTGCAGATACCTTTGTTTCCGGGGCACACATACCAGTCATCAAACCAGGCTACGCCCGAAGTCTGCTGACCCAAGGTTTCAAGAATAGTCAGGAGGTTTGCTCTTAGTTCTTGTGGGCATCCGGTTCCATAGGGGCCACTGTAGGATCTGGTATCTAGGATGACATCGGTGCCTGCAATGGACAGTGTCTAGGTAGTAGTTCCTGGCAGATGGGGGTTGCTGGCAGGCGCCATTCTGGCTAATCCCACCAGGAGGGTCAGGATCAGACTCGAGAGATTCTGAGCTTTAGAGGATTTTGAGTACGCTGAAGCTTCCATCTGGGCGCCTTGGAGTATTCTTCACTGGTCTCAGGTCTGGTCTCGGGAGGAGCTGATTTGACGTGGGAGGCGTGAATCCAGGCAGCAATCCCCGTCAACCTTGACGGCTGTTGGTGTAGTCAGGAGAACCGTATAGGGTCCCTTCCAGTGGGGTTCTAGAGTTTTAACTTGTCTGTGGACAGAATCCCCGATCTGGAAGGAATGAGGCACCTGAGGTGGGCTGGACTGGTAAACTGCTGCTAGTGGTTTCCAGACCTGGTCCTGGATAAGCTGCAGGGCCTTTAGTCGAGCCTGGAGGTTGGGGGATTTGGTAAAAGAGCATGTGTCAGGTCCCAATAGGTCTGCTATTGGGGAGGGCCACCATAGAGGATCTCATAGGGGGTCAATCTGAAGGAAACTGGAGTGTTGCAGACTCAGAACAAAGCCATGGGGAGGAGTTCGACCCAGTCTCTAGTGCCAGTCTCTATCACTAATTTGGTAAGGGTCTCTTTTAGAGTCTTATTTATACGTTCTACCTGTCCTGAACTCTGGAGTCGGTAAGCACAGTGTAACTTTTAATCTATCTCCAGTACCCTGGCCACCAACTCACTTACCTGAGAGACGAAGGCAGGGCCATTATCAGACCCTATAGCGGGGGAAGATTTCTTCTAAAATCTTCTTGACTACCACTTGAGCTGTTTCTTTCTTCATGGGGAAGGCTTTTATCCATCCGAAGAATGCATCTATAAAGACTAGAAGATACCTAGCCCCTCATCGTCCAGGGCAGACTTCTGTGAAATCTACTTTTCAGTTGGTTCTTGGTCAGAATCTTCCCATGCGTGTCCCCTCTGGTAGTGTCCAGCGATTGGCATTTACTTTGGCACAAGGGACGCATGACCCCGTGACTTGTTTGATCAGAGAATTTAGATTGGTTATGTAGTAGAACTGTCTTTTTCTCTGTAGCAGTTTTCTAAGCTTTTTGTGTCTTAGGTGAGTCAAATGGTGAAGAACGGTCACCAGGTTTTTAGCCATCTTATAGGGCAGAACTACTTTATCTTCTAGCTTTTAAGTTTCATCTGACTCATCGTAGTGTGCTCTCAGCTGTTGAACAAAGTCTAGGTCTCATTCTGAGTATGTGTATCTGGGTGGTCGTGGTTGTTCTTCAGTTGCCTGTAAAGCAAGCACTGGCTTTCCCAAAGTGGCAGCTTTGGCCGTTTCATCTGCCATCTTATTTTTCTGGGCCACTGGGTCATCTCCTTTTTGGTGTCCTGGGCAATGAATAATGCTTAGTCTCTTAGGTAGGTGGATAGCTTCTAGAAGGTCTAGGATTTTTTGTTTATTTTTAATGTTCTTACCAGCCGATGTCAACAGTCCTCTCCTTTTGTAGATTTTTCCATGGATATGTGCAGTAGCAAAGGCATACCTACTGTCAGTATAAACACTAACTGCCTTACCTGGGAGCCATCTTCAAGGCTTGGGTGAAGGCCACCAGTTCTGCTCATTAAGCTAAAGTTCCGGGTGCCAGGACTGCTGCCCAGATTACAGTGGTGCCGTCTACCATGGCCGCACCTGCTCTACGTTCACCCTGATGCAGGAAGCTGCTTCATCTGTGTACCAGGTGAAGTCTGCGTTCGGAAGCGGCTGGTCTGTCAGGTCCTCCTGTGTGCTCTGGGTCTCAGCCAGTACTTGGTGGCAGTTGTGTTCTACAGTGACTTCTGTTCTCCCCTCAGGAAGCAGGGTGGCCAGGTTGAGGGAGGTGACTGTCCCAAACAGGATCCGCTCAGGGTTTAACAACATGGCCTGATAGTGGGTTATTCTGGCGTTTGAGAGCTACCGGTCAGGGGGCTGCCGAATCACTGTGTCTATGGCATGTGGTGCCATCACCATGAGAGATTGTTTTAAGGTGAGCTTGTCAGAGTCTTTGACTAGAGTGGCCACTGCAGCTATCATGCGGAGGCATGGGGGCCATCTTGCTGCCACGTTGTCTAATTTTTTAGAGAAATATACCACTGGCCTCTTCCAGGGTCCCAGCTGTTGAGTCAGGACCCCTTTGGCTACCCCTCTTTGCTCATCTACGTATAAAATGAATGGCTTTTTTATATCTGGGAGGCTTAAAGCTGGGGCAGATAGTAGAGCCCTTTTTATATCATTGAAGGCTTGCTGTTGCTGCTCACCCCAGACAAAGGAGAAGCCAGTTTTTGTGAGGGGGTATAGTGGGGCCGCCATCTGGGCAAATCTTGGTATCCAGAGGCGGCAGAATCTTGCGCTCCCAAGGAATTTTTTCAGCTTCTTTGCGCTGGTGGGTGGGGGTATAAGAGCCACGGCTCGTTTGCGCCCCTCAGTTAGCCATCTCTGGCCTCCTCTCAGAAGATATCTTAAATAAGTCACTTCTCGCTGGCAAATTTGGGCTTTCTTGGCTGAGGCTCGATATCCCAGTTTCTCCAGTCTTTTTAATAGGGCCTCTGTACCTTGGAAGCATTTCTGTTCCGTCTCAGCTGCCAGTAGTATGTCGTCTACATACTGGAGAAGAGTCAGGTCCGGGTGGCTAACTCAAAAGTCTGCCAGGTCTTGATGTAAGGCTTTGTCGAACAGGGTGGGGGAATTTTTGAATCCTTGGGGTAATCTGGTCCAAGTCAGCTGCCCTGATAACCCAGATTCTGGGTCTTTTCATTCGAAGGCAAAAAGGTGTTGGCTTTGAGGGCTCAGTCTTTAGCAGAAAAAGGCATCTTTTAAGTCCAGCACTGTATACCAAACACGCCCAGGGGGCAGGGTGCTCAACAGGTTGTAGGGGTTAGGTATGGTAGAGTGAATGTCCTCTGTTCTTCTGTTTACCTCTCTCAGGTCCTGAACGGGCCTATAATCATTAGTGCCAGGCTTCTTAGCCAGCAGCAGCGGAGTATTTTATGCTTACTGGCAAGGTTTTAAGATGCCTAACTTTAGCAGCCTCTGGATGTGAGGCCTTATTCCCTCTTTTGCTTTCTTGGTCATGGGATATTGGCAAATAGACACGGGGGTGGCTGTCAGTTTTAGATCTATCACCAATGGTGGTTGCTGAGTGGCCAGCCCCATGCCCGCTATTTCAGCCCAGGCTTGGGGATAGATATTGAGGCATTTAGGGTCTATTTGTAGGACCTTTGAGGGGGCCTCATGTAGCCGATGTTTATCTTCCAGACTTAGGGTCAACACTTGGAGAGGCTGACCCTTAGGGTCTGCTACTGAAGCCCCTTTTTCATGGAAATGGATCTGGGCCCCTACTTTGGAGAGGAGGTCTTTTCCCAGCAATGGATAGGGGCAGTCTGGTACTAGCAGGAAAGAGTGGGTGACTCTTCTAGTAGATAGATGGACCTCCCTTTCTGATGTCCATTTGTATAATTTTCCTCCAGTGGCACCCTGGACCCAAGATGTTTTGGAGCTCAGCGGTCCTCGGGCCTGGGTGAGGACTGAATGTTGTGCTCCAGTGTCCACCAGGAAAGTCACTGGTTGGCCCCCCACTTTTAGGGTTACCTGGGGCTCAGGTGGGGGGTCCTGGCCCTGACTCACCTAGTCTTTTTCCAAAGACAGCACAGGGACGGCTTGTGTGTCTTTTCCTTTTGAGCGTGAACCGGACAGTCTTTGACCCAATGACCTTCCTCTTTGCAGTAGGCACATTGGTCATGTTCTACCCTCGGCCTCCGTTTGTCTCCCAGGTGCTTGTTCTGCCTAGGCCTGTTCTGTTCTGACCCTGCAACTATGGTGGCCAGGATCTTAGTCAACTCTCTATTTCGTTTTTTATCTCTCATTTTCCCTTTGTTCTTGCTCTCTGAGCAATCTTTTTCCTTTTTCTTCTGGTGTCTCTCTTTTGTTAAAAATCTTTTCAGCATCTCTCACTAGATCTTGCAGAGTGTATCCCTGCAGCCCCTCTACACGCTGTAGCTTAGAGTGGATATCAGGCGCAGATTGTCCTATGAAGGACATGATGACCTCAGCCTGTCTATCCTGTGCCTGGGGATCGAAGGGAGTATACATACGATATCCCTCCATCAGCCTCTCTAAAAACCCCGCCGGGGTTTCCTCTGACCCTTGGACTATAGCACGTACCTTGGCCAAATTGGTGGGGCACCTGCCTGCCCCCTTGAGACCCGCCAGGAGAATCTGGAGATAGAGACGAAGTTGATCCCTACCGGCCCCGATGTTGAAGTCCCAGTTAGGGCTAGTCAAGAGAAAAGCTGCATCAATCTCGTTTGGAAGCTGGGTGGGTCTACCATCGTCCCCTGGCACTTTTTTGCGAGCCTCCAGGAAGACACGCTGCCTCTCCTCTGTTGTGAGGAGGGTCTGCAAAAGCTGCTGGCAATCTTTCCACGTGGGCTGATGAGCCAACAGGATTGACTCTATCAGCCCAGTTAATGCTTGGGGGTCCTGGGAGAAAGATGAGTTATGAGTTTTCCAGTTATAGAGATCAGAAGCAGAGAATGGCCAATACTGGGTGGGGCCAGCCACTATGAGAATAGGATAAGCTTGTTATGTCTAGGCATCCTCCCCCTCCCTCATCCGATCTCGACAGAGGCATAGGTGGCTGCTGGGGGGGGGGAGAAGGATCCCGGTGTGGAGATGTGTCCCAGCGGGAGGAATCTGCATCGTGTGTGACCTCTGCTGGGGGCCCCTCCTGTCTCAGTAGAGGGCCTGTATAAGGAGGGGGTTGGTCCATTAGTAACAGATTCCCCTGGTCCCGGTCTTCCTGTTGTATTTCCTTGAGAGGGCAAAGGGAGGAGGAATGTTGAGTAGCAGCAGGGGTAGATGGGAGGAGAGGGAGAGGGTTGCCAGCAGGCAGGGGGTTAAGAGGAGTACATGATGGGAGAGCAGGACTCCGGGTCCCAGGAATAGAGGAGATAGAGAGGAACAGTTTCACCCAGGGAAGGGGATCTCTGGTTAAGTCCTCCCAGACTGAGATGTAAGGCACTTGGTCTGGATGCCCATTTGGTCCCTGGTCATAAACACGGACCTTCACCTGAAAAATAACATTGACGTTAAAGGTTCCTTCCCTAGGCCAGCCGACCTCAAAGGTCGGCCACTCTGAGGAACAGAGAGTGATCTATTTCTTTTTCTTGACTTCCAAGGAGGCATTGTGTGCCCGATCAAGGACATCTTTCCAATGGTCTAGGGTTAAACTCAAAGAGGTGGTTACTTGTTGTCCCATCTTAGAGAGTTTTGAAGGATAAAAGAAAGAATATTTTGGACAGACTCCAGAAAACACGGAGACAATTAACAGACACAATGCAAACACAATCCTCGCGGTGGGCAACTTGGCTACAGACTGAAAATACAGATACAGATGGGAGTGGCCGAGAACGGCTCTGTTCCCCGGGAAGGGAGACACCAAATCTCCTACCTTCCTCACACCTAGGGAGGGGACTAGGGCCCCCCCCCACTCAAGGCACGTCTGCATGCCTGCCTCTCCCACTGGCTCAACAATACTGGTCCTGCGCAGGCACAAAATACAAATGCCAAATTGCCCAGACAAGAGACAAAGACACAACAACACAGAACAATTGAGCTCGTTCTTACCTCCAACTGGTCCCAGAGTGGGGGTTCAGGGGCACCCCCAAAATCCCAGGCAAGCCCCCAAATGATAGACCCCAGACTCAGGGTACTATCCTCTTGGGAAGGGGAGCCCCAAGAACCCAGACTCCAGTCCAGCTGATGCAAATCGCAAGAGGGTTTTATTGAATTTCGTCTGTGCAGACAAGCTATCTCTCTGTCTCGGGAGCAAGAGAGCAGCCCTGATTAACAATCTCACATCTCATTTATAGGCTAAAGCCACAAAATCATCATAGAAACTGAGGCAAATACATGATTGGTCACTTGAAAGTCATACTACAATCACAAGGTTGATTACAATAGCCTAAAATCACAAGATAGATCACACTAGTCATGGGGGTGCCCTAAGGCCAGCTTGGGGGGGTCTCTTTGTTTTACAACCAGGTGTTGGTCACCGCTATTCTGCTTGGAACTTCTGGCATTTAATCACAGGTTCGACCAGACTGTTATGTCCTATCTGAGTTGATTATGGCTATCTGGGCTGGGTCACTCTGTTTCCTGGGACAGACTTTTAGACTTTTAGTTCTTTGTTCTCATGGGGATGCTCTGCTGAATACTTGAACTGGATGCCTGGGTCAGACCTTAGAACCCAGGGTCCTTCAGAGAGTGGAAGCTCCTTGCCTGCTGTTGCTTAGACAGGACTCTCTCTCTCAGACAAGACACCTCAGAACTCTGTGAGCTACAGGGATGCTGAATCCCAGGAGATGAGTAGGTCATGGCCATCAAGGTCTAAGAAAACATTTTAAACTTTTAATATTTATTTATTTATGTATAAGTGTGGGGCCTACATCTGCTTGACAACAAGCTCTTGCTGGCACCTGGTGGTTCCAGGAAGAGCCCATGGTGGACACCATCCCTGGAGGAGCCAGCACCTAAGGGGAAATGCCTAATATTGCAAACATTCCCTTCCTGGGAAAGGGACATTAACAATAGAACAGATTGTCTCCAGGTGCTCATCTGCTGATAGAGATAAACCTTAATGACCACTGCAAAATGTTGAAACATCCCTAGAATTCAAAACAGCCAATGAATTCATAACAGGTACCTAAGCCAGGACTGTAACCCTGCAGCTCTGAAGCCCCTAGACCCGTCCCTCCCATAGAAACCCTCACCTCGTGCTGCTCAGGGTGCTCCCCTTCCACTGTTGCTTTGGACAGACCCAAGCTAGTTTGTCAATAAAGAGACTCTGCTGTTGCCATCACTCCCTATCTCTTGGTGGTCTTCTGAGGGTGGGCATAGCATTTGCATGTGTATAACAGCAGAGTTTTCTTTTTATTTTTCTTTCCTTTCCTTTTTTTTGTTATTTTTATTTATTTACTTACTTACTCATATATTGAGACAGGGCTTCTCTGTGTGACAACGATGACTGTCTTGGAACTCACTCTGCAGATCAGGCTTGCCTCAAACTCTCAGAGATCTGCCTGTCTTTGCCTCTTGACCACTGCCCAGCTAGGTTTTCATTTTTTTTTTCTTCTTAACTAAAATAATGTTTAAAACTATAGCATATTATGGGGGCTGGAGAGATGACTCAGCGGTTAAGAGCACCGTCTGCTCTTCCAGAGGAGCCACATGGCAGCTAACAACTGTCTGTAGTTCCAGTTCCAGGCAAACACCAAGGCAAATAAATAAATAAATAAAGTTAAAAAAACCTATAGCATATTATCATAGAGCTATTTTCTCACAAGTGGTACATTCTAAAGGGAAGGAAATGCATAACATTCAGGAGACTCAGTGTAGCGGCCTGTGCTGCTTGGGTCGGCGACTCAGACTTGGGCCTGCAGATTAAAAAGAACACAGACACTCAGGTCATTCATTCAAAGAAAATGCCATTTATTGAAGGTCAATTTCAGACTTATATACCCGGGGCTTTCAGGGGCATAGCACTGTGGAAATTACCCAGGTGGCTGGAAAATTACTGACCAGGTAAACAGCTGAAACTTCCTCTTCCAACTCCCTGAGGTAGGAAGGCAGAAACATAGAGGACAAGGCGTGGAACACGGAAAGCAGCTAGCAATCCATAGGCTTGTCCTTCAAAGCTTAGAGTGCAGGTGAAGGTCAGAGCAACGGCCTACAACTCAGGATGCAGTTACCTTTGAGAGATCCACATTCTGCAAATAACCCCTCACCATGTTAAATAGCCCCAGAGAGCTCATTGGCTCAGCAAGTCTTTGTTGTGGGATATTTTGGTTGCACTTTGACACTCCTCAAAGTCCCCAATAAAGTTATACCTTAAATCAGGGGCCAGAGCCAGGGACCAGCGGATCAGGGCTGGCCATAGAGAAGCAGCAATTTGGATAGAAAGGATGCACAGGAAGGGAAGAGCCGGCACTAGTGTTTGAGCTCTCCTGTACTGGGCTGCCCCGTCTCTGGCCTAAAAGCAAGGTCAGCTAGTTGCTACTTGGCCTCCCTGAGCTAGCAGGTTTTTACCCCACCTCTGACTTCTAAGTCTTGTTGATAAATTGAACAATGGAGACTTCATTTAAACCTACAAATTGTGGCCTTGGCAAAGCCAGAGCCAGGGTGGCAGTGGGTGTGTGTGTGTGTGTGTGTGTACTACTGAGGAGCTGTAGGACAGCAGATGATAATTAAAACATCAGCAGATTCATGTGAAGCCACTAAGCCTACAGAAAAACATCATTATATTCTGTTAGGATCATTTCTTTGGTCTGTCACCAGTGCCCTATTTGGGGCAAATACATATTTGTTCATGTCTATGCAGGGAAATAGTATAGTGTGGAGAGTACACATATGGGTAAGCCAGGATCATAGCGAGGGTCAGACATATGCTGTACAATTGTGATTGATTGTACGGGCTATCTATCCTTTTCCATCAGCAGCAGCATGGTAGGCTCATTTATATCAGCATCTCCAAAAAATTAGAGTAACATGCTGTACCACCTTACAGTGTCTACATTTGACTTGGCTGTAGCAATTTTTCATGTCCATTACAAGTTTGGGAGCCCATTACATGGGCAGTACACGTTATATAGTACTTGACTGTTTTCAGAAGAAAGGTTCTATGGCTTAGATCTAGAATGTTTCCTCAGAGGTTCATGACGGAAAAGGTTGCTCGTAGTGGGGGCTGGAGAGATGGCTCAGAGGTTAAGAGCACTGACTGTTCTTCCAGAGGTCCTGAGTTCGATTCCCAGCAACCACATGGTGGCTCATAACCATCAGAGATGACATCTGGTGCCCTCTTCCATATACTGTATACGTAATAAATAAATCTTAAAAAAAAAAAAAAAAAGTTTGCTTGTAAGTAGTGGCAAGACCTTTGAGAAGTAGGATCTGGTGTGACCTTAGGTTAGTGTGGTTACTCCCTCTAAAGGGGAGCATGAGGCTTGAACCCTTTTCCCTCCGGTCTTTCACCTCCAGGCTGTTTGGGGAGTGGTTTTACTCTGCCACCATGAGATGCTCCTCACCATGACCCAAAGAAACAGCCACTTAGCTATGGACTGAGGCCTTGAAAGGCAGGAGCCAAACCTTTGTCTAACTAAAGTTGGTTATTTGAGGAGCCTCCTTCTGAGGGAAAGCTAACGGGCAAGACAGGTTTCTCTACTGCGGGCATCTCTCGTCTATGCTCCCCTGAAGGCACTCACAATGCCACACAATGGGGACAGGGCACCACCCACTCAGGGCAAAGCAGCTCCAGAAACTATTTGAAATTTTTCTGCATGGAGGATTTGCCTCTTCTCCACATTTTATTGATTTTTTTTTTCAGTCATTTATTTAGATCAGAATAGACTCCAAATGTTTGTTTTTTAAAAAGCAATTTGTTTTTCCTCCATGGGTAAATCTGGAAAGGATGCTAAAATAAACATTATGAACAAAATGACATCCTCCTTGTTTCTTCTCCTGAGTGTGTTAAATCCTGTGTGACTAGGGATGTGGTGTAGGGATTGCATTATGCAAACAAAAATGGTTGACTAACTAGACAAAAATTCCCTTGCAAAAACTTCCCACAGGTTTAAGATAATTTAACCTAAACTTTCATTTCAATAAGGAAGTAAGATTTAAATATGTTCTTTGTTTCTGCTTACTATTTAAATTATGGCCGAGGACAGTACCTGCTTTAGACTATGAAAGCAAAGCGAACAGAAATCCCTGTGCAGAGGCAGAAGAAGGGAGGGAGTGTGGCCCAGACTGACTGCACAGCCTTCTGGGCCCTCACAATCCTGATGCTCAGGAACTGAGCTTCAGATCACAACACCGGCTCAAACAACCAAAGGCCCCTGCTTGGTTGAGTGTGGCTGAAGGCTGCCTTCAGCCACTATTAGAGGCCATGGTTTGGGGCATAGCTGTAGCCCATTTCCTAACCTTCGAAGGTCTCCAGCCTTTGTGGAAAGGAAAACAGTCACAAATGAACACATGACTGTCGGGAGCCAAAGCCTAACTTAGCCATTTTTTCAGTTTATAAATTAGCTTCTACAGTTAGCCCTCATGTTTTAAGCTAGGCCATGAATCCAGGTGGCTTGCTTTGATCCTCTCAGACCAGCAGGTGACATTCTGCAGACTTTCAACTGAGAACAGATAGATTTCCATATCAATTCTACCCTGTCTTCTCCCCTCAGGCTTGCCACCTTTTTGAATAATCCTCCCTTTCTTCCCTGCTACATGCATTCTTCACACTCTGAGATTCTATTTAACTGATGGCTGGAAAAATAAAGTGTGCCAGAGCTTGAATGGAAATTCTTCCGTGTTCCTGTGTCTTCGTTTTCTCACCCCCAGTTTCAGGTCCACTTGAAGACCCTGCTGTCCAGAGCACATGACCACCTGGCTCCTTTTTCAGCCACTACCGGTGACTTGTTAGGATTGCTATTCTCACGCCTCTGAAAGCTGCACTGTACTTTGGACCAGTGGTCTTTCTCACCAAAGCCTCTCTCATTAGCAATTTTTGGAGGTGATGTCATGGATTAGCTGTGAACCCCTGGGCCAGTTGCTCACCCTCTCTAGGCCTTAGTTCAGGTGAGGAAAACAGCTAGTTCAAGCTAACTCAAACACCTTCCAGCTATGAAAGATCATGATCCCATTAAACCTGTTGTTAGGATCTTATGAATGATGTAAATATGAATTACCTAGTCATCTAGCAGCAGGTGTCTATGAATGCAGAGGGGGATGTGTCGGAATGCAGAGGTACAGCAGGAGACACTTAGAAGCTGTTTCTATGTAAAAAGACTTTATTATTATAATAGAAGGATATGATTATGATAACAGAGAAGAGGGAGGGGAAAGGAAAGAAGAGAAAGAGAGAGAGAGAGAGGAGGGAGAGGAATGCTCCTGAAGGAGATTCAGCAGCAGGAATTCTTTTTAAATGGGACTTGACATCAGAACTCAGAGGAAGACATGGCTTTAGAGACTAACATATCTCACTCTTTGATTTTATTTTTTAAAAAAATGGGTTATTGATGGGGATGAATGAGGACACAGAATTCTGTCTTTGTGGGGATTTAGGGTGGAGTAAGAGGATGGGTGAGGTGCTAGCTGTCCCTTGGAGGAGGTGAGAGAAGGCAGATTGTAGCTAGCCATCATCTGGGAAATCTCTAGGTGTCTGTTTTTGTAGACGCTGAAAAGTCAGGTCACACTGAGTTACACAGAATCTGTAAAGATCTGAAAAATAGCTGGATCATGTTTATGCTTTGGTGCATCAAAATAAGCTAATGATAGACCCCAGACTCAGGGTACTATCCTCTTGGGAAGAGGAGCCCCAAGAACCCAGACTCCAGTCCAGTTGATGCAAATCGCAAGAGGGTTTATTGAAGTTCATCTGCACAGACGGGCTATCTCTCTGTCTCGGGAGCAAGAGAGCAGCCCTGATTAACAATCCCACATCCCATTTATAGGCTAAAGCCACAAAATCACCATAGAAACTGAGGCAAATACATGATTGGTCTCTTGAAAGTCATACTACAATCACAAGGTTGATTACAATAGTCTATAATCACAAGATTGATCACAATAGTCATTGAGAGACCCCAAACCCAAAACAGAGCAAATTTTCCACAAGGCCAGCTAGCAAGAGGTCAACATGAGGGCAAGCCTAGCTGAAGGACATTTAGCCAATTAGCAGCAAGTCATATTGCAGGCAAACTTCAGTAAATCAAAAAACTGGCAGTTAGAAGCCCTTTGAAAAAAGATAAGGAAGGCCACGGGAGGGTGAAGAGACCAGGAGTGTCTAATCTTAACACAAACCAGATGTTCACAGCACCTCCAGGATCAAAAACTTTACAACCTTGCCCCATAGCTGAACCTTGTATATGATTTTCAGCATTACCCTTTAGCGGAACTCTGCATGTAGACCAAAGTAGACAATCAGACCCCCTTTTTCCTTATAAAAGGGGGCTGTTTTTTGTGCCCGTGCGCTCAATTAGCTGAAGCTGCTGATCGCCTGCAGGTGCCTGTGTAAGTATTAAAAAACCTTTTGTTATTTATAGTCAGTGATCTGTATCGGTTCTTGGGGCCGGGGTCTCCTCTAAGGGTCTTTCAGTTATGGGGGTACCCTAAGGCCAGCTAGGGGGTCTCTTTGTTTTACAACCAGGTATTGGTCACCGCTATTCTGCTCGGAACTTCTGGTATTTTAATCACAGTTTCGACCATTATGTCCTAATGGTGGTCATCTGAGTTGATTATGGCCATCGGGGCTGAGTCACTCTGTTTCCTGAAACAGACTTTTCAGACTTTTAGTTCCTTGTTTTCATGGGGGTACTCTGCTGAATACTTGAACTGGATGCCTGGGTCAGGCCTCAGAACTTAGAGTCTTTCACTATGACACCCTAGGCTTTTTGTTTGTCTCAGGGGCAATAGGATGATGCATTTTTCCTTTAATTTCTTTAAGTTGGAATTGGTCATAGTTGTCATAATCAGAGTTCAAAAAGGGGTACTTAAAGCAGATTGTAAGAGAGCTCACTGAACGAGACATGGTTGCTCTGAGAGCCAGAGCAAAGATGGTGGCTGTCTTACTTCTATCAAAAACTTCTGCCCCATCAAAAATGGCAATCAGCTGACCTGATTTCTGCCCCCAATCAAAGATGGTGGTTGCTTACCCACTTTTTTTTTTCTTAAGAGCCCAAAGTTGGCAAAAGCAAGGGACAGGCAAGCAGGCTTCTAATTCTGCAGCTGGGCAGTGGTGGTGCACATCTTTGATCCCAGCACTCAGAAGACAGAGGCAGGCAGATCTCTGTGAGTTCAAGGCCAGCCTTGTCTACAAAGTGAGTTCCAGGACAGATAGAACTGTAACACAGAGAAACCCTGTATGGGAAAAAATCAATTATCAATCAATCAAGCAAACAACAACAAAAAAGCTCATCTTGTGTGAACAAAACTATGAGAACAAAAAAATGGGAGGTCCAGAAGCTCAAGGCCCTATATATCTTCAACTATATAGGGAATTCAAGGCCAGCCTGGGCTACATTTGATCTTCTACTTTCAAAAAACAGTATTTCTCAATATTTTCATTAAAAAGTGATGTTTTAGTGCCTGGAAAGTATTCTGCCCAAAGCTCAACCCCCAGCGAGACCACTGAAGACAGAGACATCTTGAAAGGCCATTGTGGGGGAAGCCCCACCCCCACCCCCACATCGCTGGGCTTGAATTATAGATTTACTGGAATGTGTTGCACCCTGCTCCCACGCCCTACACCAGGAGATTAGCCCACCATGCTCGAAGTAACCGGCTAACCGGCGCCTAGCCTGCCACACTTGTAAGGATTGATGACTGAGATAACTCGGAATTCATTTACCCACCCGGATTCCAAGAGAATTACAAAGACTTCTGGCCCGACCAAATGGCTGCACCTTGGGTGACCCTGCTCCCCTTTCTCTGGTAGAATGACCCCATAAAAGGCCTGAGAGCCTTGGAATCGGGGTCGCCAGCCTCTTCTCGTGCTGTGTGACCTGCAAGCTCGTGTTAATAAAACTTCTTTTTGTTTCCCAATATCGGAGTGAAGCTCTCTGTTTTTGGACGCTGACCCTAACAATCTGAAATGCAACAGCAAGACTTATTGTCAGTGTGATACAAGCCAGGCAGGGAGCTTGTTCCATGCTTCTGTGGCAACAGAGCAAGGAGGAGCTGCTTATCCTAGGTTACATGAATTTCTATAGGCAAAGACTGCAATAAAGTCGGTTGCTTGGAGACATGGTGCAAATGTACTATTGATTGGCTTGTGCTCAGGGAGTTTCTACACCAGGGGGTTCTTAGACCCCACCTGAGGTGGCTGGTTTTTGATTGGCTGTTTCTAGATGGAACATTCTATAGTTTGACCACAAGGCTTGTTATTAGCTGATGCTAATGCTTGGTTTATTCTTCTTCCAGAACTGGGCAAACATAAGACATATTCTTGGCTAATGCTTGGTCTATTCTTCTCCCAGAACTGAGCAGGCCCCCTGCTTGGTTTATTCTTCTCCCAGAACTGGGCAGGCCCCTGCTAGGAATTAAAAACTGAACTTTATTCTCTGGTCCTTCAGAGAGATGGCTCAGCACTTAAGAACACTGACTGCTCTTGTAGAGGATCAAGATTCAGTTCCCAGCCCGCCCCCCACAGCAGCTCACAACTGTCTGTAACTTCATATGGCTGTAAATGTACACATGTCAGCAAACTCTCATACACATTTTTTTTTTAAAAAAAAAAAAAAAAAGGTAAATAAAGGTAGGCGCTAGAGAGATGACTCAGTGGGTTCTTGCAGAAACCCTGGTTTCCAGCACCTACAACAGGTGGTTTATAAGCATCTACAACTCCAGTTCCAGGGGATCCAACACACATACACAAATGAACAAACAAACATATAATTTTCCCCTTCCAGACAGTGTTGCTTTGTGTAGGCCGACTGTCCTTGAACTCACAGAGATCCACTGCCTCTGCTTCCTGTGTTCTGGAATGAAGGTATGAGCTGCCATTGTCCTGCTAGTAACTCTTTTTTTTTTAAAAAAAAAAAAAAAAAGAAAGAAATAATAATAAAAAATAGGTTAAAAAATTTTAAAGGTATATTTTGGCATGTAACTGGTATCCATGTGTTGAGAGTTATTTTTTAGAACACACTACCTTGCAGTAGGTATCCTGGTTCTCTCTTCCAAGGTCCCCCTCATCCCAAATGACTAAGGAAGTCAGTCAATCATTGACTGCTGAGAGGAGAATCAGACTTTGTCAGGACAAGCTCCCTGACAAATTATGCAATCCCAAGTGTGCATCCCTAAACACATGTACATAGAAACAGCACTGTAATGTGTGTGTGTGTGATTATAAATTTAATAAAATTAGTCTACAATATCAGATGACAGAATCATCCACAGCCAAGCCATGAAGGTGAGGGTCTGGTGACCTACGCCTTTAATCTCACCACTCAGGAGGCAGAAATTTTTCTAGATCTCTGTGAGTTCAAGGCCCAACAGCCAGGCAGTGGTAGCTCATACTTTTAATCCTAGTTGTAGGAGAGTTGAACCAGAAAGTAAAATAGCTGGGCAAAGAAAGAAATAAAAGACAGGAGAAGGCAGAAATCCAGCCATTCTGTCTGAGAGACCAGTCAGGCTAAGGACTCGTGAAGACAGGACACTTACCTGTTAGACCTCAGGAGTTGGCTGAGTGAGAATTGGCTGTGGTTTGTTCCCTCACTCCGATATTCCAGCTCTTCTCAATATCTGGTTCCAAATTTTTATTATAATAGTAAATAGAAGTCGTGCAGTGTGTGTGTGTGTGTGTGTGTGTGTGTGTGTGTGTGTGTGTGTGTGGTATGTGTGTGTGTGTTGTGCAGTATACCATCACTGCCCAGCATTGATTTTGGCTTTCAAGGATTAATTTACTGTTTTCTATGTTAACCCTTTTAAAGGCGAGGCTAGACTAGAAGAAAAGTTGAAGTAATTGTATCTGCTATGCTCTATTTCCTTAGGGGAAAAAAGTGAATTAAAAGAAAGAAAAGAAGGAAGGAAGGAAGGAAGGAAAAACAGTGCATTTTATTATCCAAAATGTTTTTCAGGGCCAAGTGGAGAAGAAACCAGATTTGCTTATGAACAGGTCAGCACCCCAACTTATCATACACTAGGAAAGTTTCTTTTGCTGAGCTTGGACCTTCTACCCTCAGCTGCTAGGCAATCGTGCTATGATTCATTCGAAGACACTGCCAGCTTCAGCAATGTTATCTATCTTCTTAAGAAACATTTAAATATCTTATTGCATCTCAGCCCTTCTTAATTTATAGCCATGCATGAAAGATGGGAGGCTTAAGTTGCTTATGTGAGTCACAGGAACCACAGACCTCATAAGCTCACAGGACTTGGAAAGCATCCTTGGGTGCCAAGCCAAGAGCATTTCAGTAGGAGGTTCTGATACATTCTCAGCTAACCACTGAGCGATATAGGAAAGGAATGAGGAACTGTACAGAAAGTTACAGAGCTTATCACCAGAGCTGTGCTTAGAAATTAAGGTGTGGAAGCAGGGCATGGGACATATGCCCTTAACTCCTGGGACTCATGTGGTTGAAGAAGAAAAGCAACTCCTGAAAGATGTCATGTGACATGCACTGGAGCATGCATGAACACCAATGTAACAAAATAAAATATAGCTTTTACATATCTAGCTGAAACTGAATGTTTTGTCTCTCTGGAAGAAGAACTCCATGACTCTATGATGGGGGCTGGAGATGGCTTACCAGTTACAGAATGCTTGTTCACTTGCAGAAGACCCAGGTTCAATTCCCAGCATCAAGGTGGTATCACAACCATCCAGTTTCAGGAGATCCACCTCTTATGCTGATCTCCAGAAGCTCCTGCACACACCTGGGACAGATACACACACTCAGGCACATACACACATAAAAGCTCCTGCACACTCAGGCACACTGGTTTAAACATAAAATTAAGTTTGGTTGTTTTTTAAAGAAAGAAACTCCAGAAAAATTAGAAGCAAAATCACCTAGAAGGAGTAGACAGCAGGAAATAATCAAACTTAGAGCTGAAATCAATACAATTGAAACAAAAAGAACTTAGAATTATTTGAAAATTTTATATTGATCTTTATTTCTTGTATATGTTCATTAAAAGAGTTTGGGGAAAAAAACCAAAAAAAATCAAAAAGAACAATACAAAGAATCAATTAATCAAAGAGTTGGTTCTTTGAGAAAGTCAATAAGGTAGATAAGCCCTTATCCAAACTAATCAAAAAGCAGAGAGAGTGTGTCCAAATCAACAAAATCAGAAATGAAAAGGGAAACATAAAAACAGACCCCCAGGAAATCCAGAGAATTATCAGATCATACTTCAAAAATCTATATTCCACAAAAATGGAAAACCTAGAAGAAATGGACAGCTTGCTGGACAGGTACCATTTACCAAAATTAAATGAAGAACAGATTAATTACCTAAACAGGCCTATAACCCTTAAGGAAATTGAAGCTGTCATTAAAAGCCTTCCCAAAAAATAAAAGCCCTGGTCCAGAAGGTTTCAGTGCAGAATTCTACCAGACATTCAAAGAAGAATTACTACCATTTCTCTTCAAACTATTTCACACAGTAGAAACTGAAGGAATATTGCCAAATTCCTTTTATGAGGCCACAGTTACCCTAATACCCAAGCCACTCAAAGACACAACAAAGAAGGAGAATTACAGGCCAATTTCCCTAATGAATTTGATGCTAAAATTCTCAACAAAATTTTAGCAAACTGTATACAACAATGTCTAAAAAATGTTGGGGGCTGGAGATATGGCTCAGCGGTTAAGAGCACCGTCTGCTCTTCCAGAGGACCCGGGTTCGATTCCCAGCACCCACATGGCAGCTAACAACTGTCTGTAGTTCCAGTTCCAGGCAAACACCAAGGCAAATAAATAAATAAAGGTTTTTTGAAAAAAAAAAAAAGAAAAGAAATAAATAAAGTTTAAAAAAAAAAAAAATGTCATCCACCACGACCAAGTAGGCTTCATCCCAAAAATGCAGGACTGGTTTAACATACAAAAAAATTTAAACGTTATCCATCATTTAAACAAATTAAAGGAACAAAACCACATGATCATATCCTTAGGTGCTGAAAAAGCCTTTGACAAAATCCAACAGTCCTTTATGATAAAAGCTATGGAGGGATCAGGAATACGGGGACAATGTCTCAATACAATAAAGGCGATTTACAAAACAAAACAAAACAAAAAAAGCGAAGCATGCCCAAGCTGCAAACTACAACCACTGAATAGCTTGGGATCAAAAACATCTTGGATCCCACTACCCCTAGAGGAACACCTGACTCAGTTTGATGTCGGGGGGAGAAAACTTGATTTTCCAGGAGTGGAGGCTGAACGAAGCAGTATTGGGAACTTGGGACCTTGGGATCGCCTGCCAATGGGGTGTTGGGGGGGGGGGGGATGTGGAGATGAAAGAATGACCTGATGTGGTGGGAGGGAGAAGGGACCTTGATTAAGGATACACAAGGATAGAAAATGTGACTTCTTGGGGACTGGAGAAATGGCTCAGTGGTTAAGAGCACCGTCTGCTCTTTCAGAGGACCCAGGTTCGATTCCCAGCACCCACATGGCAGCTAACAACTGTCTGTAGTTCCAATTCCAGGCAAACACCAAGGCAAATAAATAAATAAATAAAGTTTAAAAAAAATGTGACTTCTTTATTCATAATAAAAAAAAAAGAAAAAAAGAAAGAAACTCCATATTGTACTAGCTTGTAGTACACAAGTTCCTTAATAAATATTAATCCTTTATATAATCAATTGCCAGTAAGTATTTCCTACAATAGGGTTGTTTGGTTTTCTTTTATTTTTCAAGACAAGGTTTCTCTATATAGCCCTGGCTATCCTAGAACTTGCTCCATAGACCAGGCTGTCCTCAGCCTCTGTCTCCTATTTACTACCACACCTGACTTTAAAATTTACCCTTTTCTCTGCATGTATGTCTGTGTGAGAATGTCAGATCTTGGAGTTATAGACAGCTGTGAGCTGCTGTGTGGGTGCTGAGAATTGAACCCAGGTTCTTCAGAAAAAGTTAGTACTCTTATTTATTTTTCTGAGACAGAGTTTCTCTGTGTAATAAGCTGTCCTGAAACTCTCTTTGTAAATTTTGCAGATCAGGATGGCCTCGAACTCACAAAGATCCACCTGCCTCTGCCTCCAGAGTAGCTAAAAGACACTGGAGAAGCTAGAGAAACCATAAGTCAAAAATGCTTGTCAAAGACTATGGTTCAGTTCCCAGTACCCACACAATGGCTCACAATTATCTGTAATTCCAGGGCCAGGGGGTTCTACACCTTCTGGCCTCCTCTGGCACCTGGCCCAAACATGATACACAGGCAGGCAAAGCACTCATACACTAAAATAAAATAATCTTAAATTAAAAAAAATGCAACCCTTCTACAAACACTATAGTTGTTGTTTTGTCTTTTAAACATGCTTTAAATCTAGGTGTGATGGCACAGGTTGTATTTCCCAGCAATTGGGAAGTACAGGCAGGAGAATAAAAAGTTCAAGCTCATTCTTGGCTATATCCAGAATACAGCCCAGTTTGGGTAAATGAGACCACAAAACAAAATGTATGTAATTAGGCAAAATCATTATTAATCTATCTATCATCTATCTATCTATCTATCTATCTATCTATCTATCTATCATCTATCTATGTATCTATGTATCTGTCATCCATCTATCTATCCTTCCATCTATCTATCATCTATCTATCCATCTATCTATCTATCTATCTATCTAAAATGAGGTTTTTCTGTGTAGCCCTGACTGTGCTAGAACTCATGTTGTGGACCAAGCTGGCCTCAAATTCAGAGATCTACCTACCTCTACTTACTTCCAGAGTGCTGGGATTAGAGGTGTTCACCACCACTGGCCAGCTGCAAAGTTATTAATGTCAATAAGATGAGAGAGAGAGAGATTGTGCCTATGTATACACACCTAAGTGTAACTGTACATGTGTGTAGGAACATGTGTACAGTGTTCTGAAAGTTAGTTCTTCCTTCATGTTGAATCAGGGTCGCTTTGACACCGCCCCTCGGCCAGAAGCTCTTTCCTATATAATCCAGACATTTTCATTATCTGCCCCTTCCTCTTTAGACCTTTGGCCTCCTGGCTGCAATAGCTGACTCCTCTCTCTCCCTTCTCTTCCTCCTTACCCCACATGGCCCAGCTCAGTCCGCTCAGGTCCACCCTGGACTATCCCACATATTCTTGCCCCTGACTGTGCTTTTCTGCACATCTATAATGAACTTTCTCCTCCACCATACCTAGAAGCAGTCATATCCTTTCCTTTTTCTTTCATTTTTTTCAGTCACTTATTCCCTTTATAGACTTCAGACAGATTAACTGAATGTCTCAAGGAAGCAATTATTTTGCCTCGTGGCAAAATTATAGAAATTCATAAAAAAAAGAAAAATGTACTTAGTCTTCTGGCTTCATGACCTAATCTGCCCCTAAGCTGCCATGGGACTTGGCCTTTCTAAATCAGGGAAGATGAGCTGTGCTTAGTGTAACAAGCCCTCAGACCTTAGCAAAACTGACTCCATGATGGAGTTGTTGAACATGGAAATCTCAAGAAGAAAAGACCAACCCCACAACGGTCCAGGTAAAGCAAGCTGTATTTTGGGGCTTACCTAGGAGTGACCTGTTGGCTGCCTTAGCCTAACTAGGGATTTGAGAGAGCAGCCCCTGCTGGCTTCTTGAAATCCCTCTCATAGGAGAGATAAGTTGTCCATGGGGTTTGCATTGTTAGAAGGATACAGTGAAAGGAACAAAGGAAAGGATGAACATCATGTGAATGGGGCTGCAAGCAGTTACATCAGACCTAAGAGACAGGGTCTCTGTGCAACAGCCTCAGCTGTCCTGGAACTCCATTTGTAGACAAGGTTGGTCTTGAACTCTCAGAGATCCACTTGCCTCTACTTCTGAGTGCTGGGATTAAAGGTGTGTACCACCACCATCTGGAAGAAATCTTTCCTTTAATTACAATTAGAAAACTTATTTTGCAAGAACAGGATAAACAGGCAAACAAACAATTTTAGCATAAAAGTGCTCTGCACAACTGCACGCCAGAAGAGGGCACCAGATCTCATTATAGATGGTTATAGATAGTGTGGTTGCTGGAAATTGAACTCAAGGACTTCTGGAAGAGCAGCCAGTGCTTTTAACCTCTGAGCCACAAAGATTCTTTAACTGGGGGGCTGGAGAGATGGCTCAGCGGTTAAGAGCACCGTCTGCTCTTCCAGAGGACCCGGGTTCGATTCCCAGCACCCACATGGCAGCTAACAACTGTCTCTAGTTCCAGTTCCAGGCAAAACACCAAGGCAAATAAATAAATAAATAAATAAAATTTAAAAGATTCTTTAACTGGAATTTAACAGAGAATAAACAGGAATTTCTTTTTTTTTTTTTTTTTTTTTTTTTTTTTTTTTTTTTAAACTTTATTTATTTATTTGCCTTGGTGTTTGCCTGGAACTGGAACCACAGACAGTTGTTAGCTGCCATGTGGGTGCTGGGAATCGAACCCGGGTCCTCTGGAAGAGCAGACGGTGCTCTTAACCGCTGAGCCATTTCTCCAGCCCCTAAATAGGAATTTCTAAATCTCAATTAAGAGCTTTATTTTCAAAGACTTAACAGAGGACAAACAGGAACTTCTTTTTAACTGTCTTCACTGCAAACAGAACTCTTAACCCACAAAGTATATTGTTCCTGTTTGGCCTTACAGGTTACCATTCAGGCTGTAAAACTCAGCAGGCAGCAAAACTAAAACAAAAGCCTAATCCATCAAAGTCCATATAGTTCTAAGAAAGTCTCTGAATGTCCTAACCTGGCTTTTTGGCTTCTGTAGTTCTGCTTTTGGCTAACTATTCTTGCTAACTGAAGCATGTCAACCCAGAATAGGGTTTTTGTGCTTAAAAACTCACCCTGAGAAAGGTTCAGGGTTACAGTAGAATCCTGAACACCCAGTGTAGTCGCCCATTGGCTAATGAAGGCTTTCTATTGGCTGAAATTCATGTCTGAGCACTCTTCTCTGGTGGATACAACATTTGGTAACATTTTAGGGCTAGATCATGTGCTGCTGGCTTTCAAGGCCATTTGTCTCCCTTTCTCAGCTTTTAGATGCATTACACTGTGCATTGTGAATCCTAATTGGTCTTAACAATAAAAAACTGGAATCAGACATCCAGGTAAATGATGAAAAATCAGAGATGTAAAAGAGCAAATCACATCTACTTCTTACCTCTAAGATTCCTCAGACTGAAAAAGGACTAGCTTCTGTCTACACACACACACACACACACACACACACACACACTCACCTCTCCCCCTGTCACTTTCTCTATCCAGCCATATCACTTCATGTCTCCTCTCCTCTCTGTATAGGCCTCCAGTCCTCTGTGGTTTACTAATGGCTAGCTCCACCCTCTTGATTTTCAGGCAAACTTTGTTAAAGCACAAACAAAATATCAATATCAAAATAACAATGTGGTAAGATGCACAAAGCAGCTGGGCATGGAGGCCAGACTTGTCTTCATAGCACTAGGGAGACCTCCGGCAGGGGAACTGCTATCGTTCAGCCCAGCCTGAGTTATAGTATGAGACTCTGTCTCCAAAATCAAGCAGACCCCAATCAAAAACATATCACATTAAAATTTCACTGTTTTTGAACTTTCTATCATTTTAAATACATAAATCAATGGCATTAAGTATAATCACAAAGTTGTGTAATCACATTCACTGTCCAGTTGAAGAAGTTATCATCCTTGTATCTATTAATGATCCCCTTTCTCCATCCTTCTCACACACTTCTTCCTCCTGGCTCTGAGACCAGCTTCTTCCAGCCTCTTTACCTGTCAAGTGTCCTTCCCCCATACACAATGGCAATGGTGTGACTTTGTCCTAAACAGAAGGACTTTGGCCTGGTAAACAGAGGACTATTATTGGGTAAACAAGGGGCTGGAGAGATGGCTCAATGGTTAAGAGCACCGTCTGCTCTTCCAGAGGACCCGGGTTCGATTCCCAGCACCCATATGGCAGCTAACAACTGTCTGTAGTTCCAGTTCCAGGCAAAACACCAAGGCAAATAAATAAATAAATAAATAAATAAATAAATAAATAAATAAATAAAGTTTAAAAAAAAATTATTGGGTAAACAAGCCTAAATGTTTCTGTTTGCTAGAAAAGCAGATCTCCTAAAGTGGGAAGGTGGGTTTCTGTCTGCTCCCTGGATTAACCACCTTCATCTTCCAGGTACTTCCATTAACCTTTCCCCCCAAACTCAACTACCTAGGTGGATGGTACCTAGTTCAATCAGGATCAGTCAGGGAGCCATTATCAACTCACATTCCCCACCCTGCTGACCATTAAATAAAATCTGTTTACTTTCCTTTATAGTCTTTTTGCCCCAACCCCAGCCCTGAGCGATGACCGTGGCTTTGGCTCTTTGATCCAAAATAAATAAATAAATAAACAAACAAATCTTTCTAGTTTGGTAGCTTCTCTATGCCATCACATCACCAGAGAAGTTCCCAGTTTTGAGATAAGCCTGAGGAACAAAGGCCAAACAGGAGAGGTAGTTTAGGGACTGATAATAGACCCATGTAATGTCTCAGGACTGGAGATAGCCTGCAAAGACCAAGACCCAGCCTAGGAGGTAGCCAAAGAAAGCCCGCTAAAACAACAGAGGAAGTCTAAAAATCCCCCCAAAGCTAGTCAGAATTATATCGGTACTAAAAGACCCCAATTGATGAATAATCTTGTGATTTTTGTCCTTAAAGCCCAGCTCCCAAAGAGGCCGCACCTCCTCTGGCCAATGTCACACCTGTGTGCCAGGAGGTCCTTATCTGTAACTTTTCAATAAACCTTATTTTGCATTTTGGAGAATTCTGTGACTCTGGTGATCTTCTGGGGTCCTTGTGACTGGACCACAACAGTTGACCATAAAATACTTCTCTACTGCCCAGAAATGTTCATTCTCTTATATCTGCCTACTTCTTTTAGCATATGCTTTCCAATTTCCTCTGTGGGCTTCTTATGGATACTGTTCTGGGATGAATAACTGAGCCAAGCTACTCTAACCTGTAAATAGAGCTGCTTTGGCCTCAGGCCCTGCTGCCTCTCATCTATCTCAGGTCATCTTGACACTACTGCTCTTTCCGCCATCTTTGGTCTGGTGGAGGCCTGCTGGGAACAGGACTTCTAAAAGGCAGACATGTCTGGAAGGCTGTGGTGCAAAGCCATTTTTGCTGGCTATAAGCGAGGTCTCCGGAACCAGAGGGAGCACACAGCTCTTCTTAAAATTGAAGGTGTTTATGCCCGAGATGAAACTGAATTCTACTTGGGCAAGAGATGTGCTTATGTGTATAAAGCAAAAAACAACACCGTGACACCTGGAGGCAAACCAAACCAAACCAGAGTCATCGGGGAAAAGTAACTCGGGCCCACAGAAACAGCGGCATGGTTCGTGCCAAATTCCAAAGCAACCCTCCAGCAAAGGCTATTGGACACAGAATTCGTGTGATGCTGTACCCTTCCCGGATTTAAACTAATGAAAAGTAAATAAATAAAAGTGGATTTATGGGGCTGGAGAGATGGCTCAGCGGTTAAGAGCACCGTCTGCTCTTCCAGAGGACCCGGGTTCGATTCCCAGCACCCACATGGCAGCTAACAACTGTCTCTAGTTCCAGTTCCAGGCAAACACCAAGGCAAATAAATAATAAGTAAATAAAGTTTAAAAAAAAAAAAGTGGATTTATGAAAAAAAAAAAAAAAAGAAGAATAAACAGATTCAGATCGATCGACCTTTGGTGACTCAGGTCTGCTTCACACAGATAGCCAGTCTCCAAAAGAGACAATCCACGTCGTAAACTCAGAGCAAGAAGATCCACCTGACAAACCCCAGAAACTTTCTTTTTAAGATCAGGCTGGCCTTGAACTCAAGGAGATCCGCCTGCCTGTGTGTTCACATTTAAGGCGTGCATCACAACCTCTAGTTTACAACTTTTCTTTCTAATTGACATAAAAAGAGCCTGCTTTCGCTCTGCTCCTCTGAGGCTTAATCTCTTCTCTGGGAACTCTGGGAACCTTTGTGTGCTGGGGTGGGGGTGCATTTCGCAGAGCCGGCTGAGGATTCTTTGACTTCAAGGGGTTGGGAATTTTGAATAATTTTCTGCATTCAATAAAGAAACCATCATTATCCCCTGATATTATATAGGGGAAAAACTAGTCTGGTCTGGTGTGTAGTCCCACCTACAATGTGAGAGCCTGCTAAGAAAAGCAGTTGGAAGGCTGGTGAGATGGCTCAGCGATAAGAGCACTGACTGCTCTTCTTCCGTAAGTCCTGAGTTCAAGTCCCAGGACCATATGGTGGCTCACAACAGTCTGTTGTGGGATCTGATGTCCTCTTCTGGCATGCAGGCTCACATGCAGATAGAGCACTCATATACATTAAAAGATAAAATAACATAATAGTTTTTAAAAAGCAGCTGAGAATTTTCAGCAAGGTATCAAATGTGAGTAAAGATGGCTTTGCGAAGCATTTTACCTCAGCAGCCAAGTCCCTATATCATGTTCTCTGTCTGAAATACCTAAAACGGTTTCTATTTTCCTGGCTGGACTCTGGCCAATACAAATGTAGTTGATTGCAAACATTGATGAATTGTACAGAGTGCATATTAGTATCACTATTAGTAAAGATCTGTTGTTTTATTGGTAGTCACATGGCCTGCACTAATAACTCCATCTGCTCATCTTCATATCTCTCATTTTCTTTCATTGGAGGCAAGGATTACAACTCTGTACTTTGTCTCCCAGCCTTCCAGTCCAGCCCTGACCAAACCACCAATGTATGCTTTAACAACTCTGTGATTATTCACTAGGCCATGAGAGTACATCAATCTGATATTGTCAGGCTGGCTGCAGTTCAGGTTGGAGTCCTTCACAGCCCTGACCCTGACTGTGTTTGTTTCCCAAGACAGGTTTTCTCTGTGTAAACCAGGTTGGCCTCAAACTCAAGAAATCAACTCCCCACACACACATACACACATACACACACATCCATCTCTGCCTCCGGAGTGCTGGGATTAAAGGCATATGCTACCGCAACTGGCTCAAAGTTGGAGAGTTAACAGCATCTATTGAGTTCTGCTCAATGGACCCTTCTCCCTCCCTCACATTGTTACTCTGCTGGCCATAATGGTTACAGAGCCTCAACCTCCTACTGAAACACCCTTCTCTCTGGACTTGGCACCCTCTGCCTTGGAACCTCTGCTTGTGTTTCTGCAGGCTTGGGCTTGCCCATTGTGGCCCTGGCATGTACTGCTCCCATTCCGGTTCTTCTATCTCTTCCCCAGGCCAATTGCAACTTAACCTACAGGTCTGAAATTCATTGTCACCATAGTTGTCTAGCAAAACTAAGATATTTAAATATATATATATTTATTATGTACACAGTATATAGAAGATGCCAGTTGTCGTTATAGATGGTTGCAAGCCACCATGTGGATGATGGGAATTGAACTCAGAACCTCTGGAAGAAAAGTCAGTGCTCTTAACCTTTGAGCCATCTCTCCAGTCCCTGAATCAAGGAATTCTAAAGAGACACTTGTGTCCCTTGGCAATCAGACTATTGAAACAATGGTCCCTTTCAAATTAGAATTTCACCAGGAATCTCATGCTGGGGAAAGGAAGAGGTTTGAAACTGATGCCAGCCAGAGGAGGAACTTGTCTTCTTGGGAGAGATTTCACATGACTTGTTAGGCCACTTTGCAAGAGACAGAAACTGAGACAATGCTGGGTGAGGTCACACCTTGCCTGCTTATACATATCTCTCTAGCCTTTTACTTAAACCTAGCCTTTATTCAGGCCCCCAGTGATTGATTTGGGGATGCCACTAGGCCTCTTTATCCCTTTTCCCAATGAGGCCACATTGAATAAGTCTCCTTATGTTTCCCACTGGTATTTGTCAATTTAATTGTCTTATTGAGGACTGGTGGTCAAGCCTACCTTGTTAGGGCTGCTAGAGACCAGGTCCTGACCAGAACAAGCCCAGACTTCAGCACCTCTGAAAAGCCCTCCATGATTTCCCAGGGCTTTGACATGGACTTCCAAAGTATACTGTGTTTGATATACACAAGTGCCTATCCTGCTTCTATGTCCTTTTGTGTCTATTTCTCTGTGTTCCTCCTCAATTAAATGTATTAGTGGCTTTTTTTTTCTTTTTTCCTGTGAAATGGCAGCTACTCTCAATTCCAAGGTCTGCTACTCCCAGATACAAGGAGAAAGACCACTTCCACAACTGACCTAGTAAAACAAGCTTTATTTTTAAAGGTGCACAGACTGGCCAGTCTTCTGTCTCATTCTAAACTGAGAAAGCTCTGCTAGTTCTTAACCTCCTTTCAGGGGAAAAAAAACCCCACAAGGTTCCTAGAGAAAACAAACAAACAGCAACAAAACAAAACACAGCACAAATAGCTGCAAGTATATTTACAGGAGTGAAATAATCAGTCCTTAGAAAATTACAATGAGGGCTGGATTCAATCCTGGCAACCACATGATGGCTCTCGGCCATCTGTGATGACATCTGATATCCTCTTCTGTATACTGTATACATAATAAATAAATCTTAAAAGAAAGAAAGGAAGGAAGAAAGAAAGAAAGAAAGAAAGAAAGAAAGAGAATTACAATGAAAAAGCAAGAATTTTGGCCAGGTGGTGGCGAAGGCCTTTAATCCCATCACTCAGAAGGCAGAGGGAGGTGAATTTGAGACCAGCCTGGTTTACAAACTGAGTTTCCTGGATAGCCAGTGCTGTTACACAGATAAACCCTAGACAATGAAAAAGCTAGAATATATTTTGCAAGAAACATCAGGTTTAGAAAACGAACTTATTCATTCATTCATTCATTCATTCATTCATTCATTCATTCATAGGGTTTCTCTGTGCACAGTTCTTCAGAAAAGCTCCCCAAACTAAAAATGAGTAACCTGGCTCTATCTAAGTTCCTGGGGAAGTATCAGTTCTTTTTGTTGTTTGTTTTGGGAGATAGGTTCCCTCTAGATAGTCCTAGCTGTCCTGGAATTTACCAGGAAGGCCAGGCTGGTCTCAAACTCACAGAGATGCACCTGCCTCTGCCTCTTTGTGTCCAGAACTCTGGAATTAAAAATGTTCACCACCACACCTATCTCAGTTATATTACATTCCAATAAGATCATTTCAAAGATACTGTAGCTGTTTGGTTTACTAAGTGTCCCCTGTGAACATTTTTTTACCGTTAGCTTCTACTCTATATTTAAAAATCTATAGCAATTTGGCAAATGTGATTTCAGATCTTGAATAGTAAATTTTTTTAACTTTTTTATATTTATTTAATTATTTGCCTTGGTGTTTGCCTGGAACTGGAACTACAGACAGTTGTGAGCTGCCATGTGGGTGCTGGGAATTGAGCCCCGGGTCCTCTGGAAGAGCAGCCGGTGCTCTTAACCGCTGAGCCATCTCTCCAGCTCCTTGAATAGTAAATTTTTTGAAATATAAAATTCACTTGAATCAATGTGTCATCTGCTTAATAAATCTGAAATTCTGGCTGGAAAGAGAGGTTCCTATGGTAATTTACCAAGATTGTGAGTTTTTAGCATCTTTTAATACAGTATTTTTCTTTTTTAAAAAAAGATTTATTTATTATGTATACAGTATACAGAAGAAGGTATCAGATGTCATCATAGATGGTTGTGAGCCACCATGTGGTTGCTGAGAATTGAACTCAGGACTCTGGAAGAACAGTCAGTGCTCTTAATCTCTGAGCCATCTCTGCAGCCCTGCAGTATTTTTCATGCTATATTTCCATTCCTTTTTTGAGCACTAATGCTTGTCCACTAAGTAATTGTGGATATACTTATACACTATTGTTTTTTCAACCCTGAGGCTGAAACTCATAACTCTTGCATGCTAAAATAACACTGCCATGAGGGGGAAGTCCCAGCCTATGGTCCCAAAGAGAAGATGATCTCTAATGTTACAAAGAAAAGAAACGAATACCAAGCGTTTCCAATTTCTCCCACAGTATCTTCACTCAAGGACCTGATTTGGTATAAACTATACATCAAGAATGTGGTATGTGCCTTTGTGAAACTAACCAATCTTATTAGACATTACATTTAACTCGATCCTGCTTGATATCTTGTTCCATGTCTGAAATAAAACTTTCACACAGACTTTTAATGTCACTTATCCGAGATTCTGTGGTCAGAGGCTAAACCTTGGATTCCAGCCTTCAAGACAAAACACCAGCTGGAAGGAAGTACCCCTCCCACCCCCCACCCCATCCTCTGGGCTTTCTCGTCGCTGTGTGTGGTGTCTTGCACAGAACTCCCGCAGTAATTGTTTCTTTAGAGCTTCTGTCATTATTAAAAATGCTACCAAAGCACAGAGAGGATGCCCTTGACACACATCCTATTTTCTGGGAAAAGATTGCTACCAGAGTAATTGAGCTGGGAAGCTGAGACAAATTGTTCTCAGCGGGTTCCGCAGTGCTTCAAAGTGCCGCAGTTGACTGGAATCATACATACCACGCATTTCCCTTCCTCTAGTTTGCAAGATAACTACAATCCTAGGGCAGCACTCGCCAGTTACCTGCAAGCTAGACTTGAGGCAAACACAGTTGGAAAGAACCTGAATCCCAAGCAAAGTTGTACCCATTCCCGGAGGAATTCTTTGGAGCTCCCTGAAAGACCAGCAACCACGCATCTATTTACACAGCACTCTCTGCGCCCATAGCTGGCTGGAGCCAGCGGTGACATCACGAACCCCCGCAGGCCACGTGACCAGGCCTGGCCTCCCCCACCCCCTCGCGTCGTCGCGATCTTCGAGCGCAGTGTCCCGCCGTAGCTGCCACTCGGAGCTCTTCGTGCAGCTCAGAGTCTAGGGCCGGGCAAATCGGCTGGGAGTCGGAGCGGCCAAGGAGAGGAGCAGGAGCAGCCGAGTTGGCCAGCGGGGCCGGGACCCGAGCGGACGACGCTTTTGCAAACTTGTGCGCACGTCGAAACGATGAAGATGGTCGCGCCCTGGACGCGGTTCTATTCCCACAGCTGCTGCCTGTGCTGCCATGTCCGCACCGGCACCATCCTGCTAGGCGTCTGGTACCTGGTGAGCGCGGCCGGGCGGCGAGGGGGCACCCCGAGCACCGCGCACCCCGCACCGCTAAGGCGCATTGGCCTGGGGGCCGCCGGCGATCATCCGCCTAAAGTTGTATTATTAGAAAGTTAATTCTCAGGGAGAGCCTAGCTGCAGGGGCGGGGTCCGGGGAGGGGGCACGGGGCCCTGCGGGGTGCGCGGTGGGCACGTTCATCCGGTGTGGCACCGCAGTGAGTTTGGGTCTGAGCAGAAGCGCTTGGGAAGTTCTTGCCCCTCTTAGGTGGGTTTCCTGCACATACTTGCTTTAAAGCTTTCACACTGGGAAGGCACACAGTGTGACTGAGTCCCAGTTGGCCTGGAGAAGCCATTTTACACCCACTCAGGTTCCTGCCCGTGGACAGGTGGTCACTCTAAGCTGTCACGGCGGGCAAATGCAGTTTTTTAAAAAATGGGTTTTCAGGTTGGTGTTTTTAAGATTTCATTTGTGTAGAGAACAAGAGGTGATTCTCTTGGACAGCGGTGAAGCCTGATGGAGTCTTGCTTGCCCTGTGGTGCTGCCCTTGGTTGATGGTTGGCCTTGGAATGCACCAGCCTTGAATCGATTCCTCTGCATTTTGCATTTTGTGACATCATTTTGGGGAGTTAGATCCGAGATATTTGGCAGTGAATGAATAACGCTGCAAGACGAAGAAGTGCCTTAAAAAGTGGTAGTTAAGCGGCATATAAAACTTTTTAATGATTATGCATTATCTCTCAGCACGAGTCTTTTTTCTTTTGGTGGCTCATATTTAGTATTTGGTGTTTTTAAAATATACAATATGTGGGATTATAAGCTGCTTTGTGCCATTTTAAGCAAAGCATTCCCCTCCCATGTGATGTTATTGTGCTATTTATAGTCTCAAATTTCCTTTAGTTGAGCTCAGTATGGCCACATAATAGAAATTTTTAGCCTTAAAAGCTTTCCAGCAGATCGGTGATATGTGTGGGTTCTGGCTGTGCAGTGAGAATGCAGATTGAACGTTAGTGCATTGGCTCAATCCTGACTTTTCTCAAAGCCAAGGAATTTACAGAAATTGAAAATCAGAGAGTATATTAAGCAGCCTCAAGTAGTGCTTTGCGGATGGTCAGGGCAAATGTCTGTGTCTTCCTTGGAAGCGTCGGGAGTCTGCAGGCTTGCAAGTGCTTCTATGAATGTAATTTGTAAAATCTAGGGCATTGCATTAGGCAAATGTACTACGTGATTTACAGGAGAGATAAATCTACTTGAGCCTGCTGTTGGCAGTCATCCAACCAGGCGCTGTTGGTGATAAAAGCAGTGGTCTCCACCTGCTTCCTCGGAGAAACTTACTCTTTGTGGGCTGTATGCCTTTGGAAATGAGGCCTTTTGCAAAATAGCTTTCAAGCAGGAAGGAAACCAGGGTTAAGTACTCACCATGTTTATACAAAAATCTTTTTAATTTCACAAGACCACTGAAAATTTCTTCAGTAGTTGAATTCCCTTATAGCTTTAAATATATTTTGGTAATCTAAAACCGTGGTTTCCATTTAAAAAGGCTAAGGTGGTCAGGGTTTAAAGCCTAAGGAAAAACCAGGAATCCCTCCTCCCCAAACATCCCCTCTCACTAGTCATGTGGTCCTGTGTAAGACAAACGAGTTTTGAGGAAAAAGGTAATAGTGGATGAGTGTTCAGGTAAGAGTCCTCTGTAGGCTACATACAGTGATTATTTACTTTGCATTTTTTTTTTAACTGCTGTTTCTTACCCTACTATTTACTAATGAGGTCCTACATACTATGCACTGGGCTAGTTAAGCTAAATTTGTATGTTCCTAGTGAAAACAGGTTAAGAGTTTATTTACAGTTTATTTACAGTTATTGCTTCCAGCTGAAGTGATAGTTGGCCCTTTTTTTCCTTTAAGCCTTTAAAAAGTGGTGGTTTTACATTGACTATCAAAGGTTTTCACAGACAAAACATTGGCTCAGCTATTAGAGTTTCCTTTTTTATTAGATTGCCATTCATATACAGTGAGATTTAGTTGTTACTCACACAGTTCATTGACAAATGTTTATTCCTGTATAACTGAAGAAAGTTTTGAAGTTTTCTGTTTCTCTTTTCCACCTGCTCTCGTGCAGCCTGGCACCGCTGGGGAGGAGGGCACTTTGCAGACGATTTTACTGTGCACACCTGCATTCTGGATTCTGTTCCTCTCACTTAGCCTAACTCTTAGCGAGCTTCCTCCTGTTGGAATGTATGAATGGCTTATGTTTTTTGCTGAACATTATTCTATGAATACACCACACCTTATCTGTCCATTTGCCAGGGTTGAGCAGTTTCTGGTTTGGAGCTATTAAATATATATACAAGCATATATATATGTACATATATATATATATATATATATATTCTAGCTATTGTGAGCATTCTTCAGCCAAGTTCTGTTTTTATCCATCTGTTTGTATTTGCAATGGGTGGGCACTATTGAGCGGAGCCATTGCTCACTTGGTGAAGTATGTCTGACTTACCCTGTGCTAGCCAGTTTCCCAAAGCGGTTGGATGAGGTTCAGCTTGCTCTGTAAGACAGTGTTTGGTGCTGTCAGTCTTCTAGATTTCAGTATTTTAGTGGTAGACAGTGGTATACTAGTTTAATTTCCCCTTTTGAAGAGTGATGTAAAGAGTTTGGCTTTGGTCAATTGCATGCTTTTTTTGGTTGTTTGTTGTTGTTTGTTTTACACTTAGTTCTTTTTTTGAATAATTTATTTGCTTGTATTTTATGTACATTAGTGTTTTGCTTGCATATATGTCTTTGTGAGTGTATTGGATCCCCTGGAATAGGAGTTACAGACAATTGTGACCTGCCATGTGGGTGCTGGGAATTGAACCGGGGTCCTCTGAAAGAGCAACCAGTGAATGCCCTTAACCGCTGAGCCATCTCCCCAGCCTCTGCATACCTTTTTATTGGCCTGTGTCTCATTAGTCTGTAGAAATTTCACATACTTAGAAACCAGTCTTAAATATGTACTTGTGACTGTAATCTCCCAGACTATTTACATACTTTTGCATATGCATACTCATTCTCTTCCTCCTTCCCTCCCTTCCTTCCACCTTCCATTTGCTTATTTATCTGTTGCCTCTGCGCCCCTCCCCCAGGATTAGAGGTGCCTGTATCACCCCTCATTTTCTTTTCTTTGTTTTTGTTTGTTTGGTTTTTGAGACAGTGTTTCTTTGTGTTTGTAGCCTTGGCTGTTCTGGATCTGGGTCTGGAGACCAGGCTGGCCTCTGCTTAAGTTAACATTTTCTTGCTAGAAGAAGCTGTGTGGTTTTAACTTTTCTGTGAGGTAGGAGCTGGCATCCATGTGTTACTCAAAGGCAGTTTACACCTGAGCATGGGGCTCATGCCTGTAATCTTGGCACTCAAGAGGCCGAACCAAGAGAAGTCCTGTTTACAACAGCCTATTGAAACCTGGCTTCAAGAAAGAAAGAAATGTGTAGTAGAATGATTTTGTTCATTCTGGAATGTTCTCTCTCTCCATTAGAGCAGAATAACAGGTCTCCTGTATTCAGGGGATGTATCTGTAATGAGTATATACAGTCCTCCACTGTTCATTAAACAATACAATAGAATTATTTATGTCATATTTACATAGTATTAGTAAAGTAAGCTAAACATGAGCTCTAAAAAGATATGCTAGGCTCTAGGCAAATGCTGTTATTTTATGAGATACGTAAGCATTGAAGGAATTTGGTGTTTTCCCCTGCTCCCCTGCTCCCATACTTGTCTCTAACCATACATTTAGACTTCCCAGCTCAATGCCTCTATTTTTACTTTAAGAATTGATGTATATGAATGCCCACCAGCATGTATGTTTGTGCGTGTATCATGTGCAGTCAGGAGAGGATAACAGGTTCTCTGGCACTGGACAGTTGTGAGCTGACATATGGGTACTGGGAACCAAAGTGTTTCTAACAGCTGAGCCATCTCTCCAGCCTTGTTTAGTTCTGACACCTTTGTCTCTCTCTCTCTCTTACAGCTCCATGTTCTGTCTATTTTTCTGTCTGGTTCTTTCTCTCTCTCTCTCTCTTTTTTTTTTTTTTTTAAAAAACTTTATTTATTATTTATTTATTTATTTGCCTTGGTGTTTGCCTGGAACTGGAACTACAGACAGTTGTTAGCTGCCATGTGGGTGCTGGGAATCGAACCCGGTTCCTCTGGAAGAGCAGACAATGCTCTTAACCGCTGAGCCATCTCTCCAGCCCCCTGGTTCTTTCTCTTTACCGTCATTTCTCACTTATGCTCTGATTAGCTCTCGGTTTACTACTAGTAATATAGTGACTGACCTATCTTAAACAGTTAATAGCTCTTCATCCCTTTATATTCCAGATACCCTTTTTAGTTTTATTTTATGTGTATGGATACTCTATCTGCATGTATACCTTTGTGCCAGAAGAGGGTATCAGATCCCACTATAGATAGCTGTGAGCTACCATGTGGATGCTGTCAAATTCAGGACTTCTGGAAAAGCAGCCAGTGCTCTTAACTGCTCAGCCATCTCTCCAGCCCCCCCCCCACCACATTTTTATTCATGTGTGTTTATCCGTTCCCTTGGAGCCCAGAAGAGGCCATTGGAGTCCCTGAAGCTAAAAATATAGGTTGTTGTGAGCTGCCCAGTGTGGGTGATGAGACCCTGCTCAGGTCCTCTGGAAGAGCAGAAAGTGTTCTTAACTGAACTGAAGCCATCTCTTCAGTCCTAGATATACTTTTAAATACAAATGGCTATGAAGGCTGCAAGCTGTGGAAGCTGTACTTTTTTCTTCTAGGGTATATTCATAGGGTACATCAGATTATAGGCTGTGAGAGGTCAGAATAGCTGGATTTATTGGCTTTGCCACCTGGTTCAAATTAACTATGTAGTTCACTTTGAAGGACTGCCAACCTGTGTTTGAATCCTAATGCATTCTCTTTGTATCCCCCAAAGTTATGATATTATAACTGTGCCCAACTGCTCATCTTCATTAAGATAAAGTAACATTTAAAAATGGGCTAGAGAGGACTGGAGAGATAGCTCAGAAGTTAAGAGCACTGACTGTTCTTCTAGAGGTCCTGAGTTCAATTCCTAGGAACCACATGGTGGCTCACAACTATTTATCATAAGGTCTGGTACCCTCTTCTGTACACTGTATACATAATAAATAAATAAATCTTTTTAAAAAATGGGCTAGAGAGATGACTCAGCAGTTGAGAACACTGGCTACTCTTACAGAGGACCCAGGTTCTTTTCTCAGCACCTACATGATGGCTCAAAACTGTAACCCCAGCTCCTGGTCTCTGGTCTCTAGGGGCACCAGGCACACTCATAGTGCACAGACATACACAGCTAAAACATTCATCCACGTAAAGTTAATTAATCTTTCAAAAATAGAGAATGCATTTATTCACTGTTTGGGACATAACTGGGAAGGGAGACATTCACACTCTGTTAGAAAAGACAAAACAAAAAGCCACTAAATGACACCTGCAGCTTTCATTGTAGGTCCTCCTTACCAGAACCAGGAGACAGGGCTCTGGGTGTGGGGCCTTGTCATTCCTAGCATAGTATTTCCTGCAGGGATCCCCATACACCAGGCCCCAGTTAAATTTAGGCCAACTCAGGTGGAGTCTTCCCTCTAGAGCGCCCTCAGCCTTTCTGAAGAGAATGTCTTATATCTACCCTGACACTGAATGCCAGATTTCACTGTAGTGGTAAACTCCTGGAAAGTGAAACCAGCACACTGCTGTATCAACACAGTGAAACTGTCACTGAGGTGAATTCTGCTGTCCTTAGCATGTGCTCTGTTTTAGAGGACACCAATCATGATGGCTTCAGCCCCTAACGCTCTTCATCAGGACAGCCTGGGAAGCTAATTTACAAATGACATTACAAATTCTCAAGTGAGTAAAAGATGAGCCTGGCCTTTACAGGGTCTCCTTTTGTGTCCCTCACTCTTTGGATGGTCTGTCTTATTTCTCCGCTTGGTCACAGGTCTAGAATCACCTCAGTCCTGTTTTCTTTTCTAAAGTATTGTTCCCCGCTCCTCCCTGTTTTAACCTCTGCATCTGGAATAGGTAAAGTGGCTGCCATCTGGTTCTTCTGTTCCCAGAGGCCAGAGGAGCAGGGTTGCAAGGCAGGACCACCATCCTAACTAACCTGTGGCCCTTCTGGAGAAGCCCTTTGTTCATCTTTGTGTATGTGTGACCTCTCACCATCATGTTTGGTTCTGGCCTGTTGAAAGGTGGAAAGTGAGGTCCGGGGAAATGTGGAGGACATGAGAAGGAAAAATAAAGCCCCTTCTCCTTGGCTTCCAATTGAAGCCCCTTGATCATAGAGAAGCAGGGATTTCAGCACAGCTCCCTGAGGCTGGAGGCCTTTATCCCTTTCTGTCCGTAAACCTGCAGTTTTCTGGAAATGTCACAGAAGGCCGGAGCATAGGAAAAGATTGTTTATGACCCTCCTTGTTCAGCTACACAGCTCTTTGTTTAGACCCTAACTGTATAATTGCACCTGGGACGTCTCCACCACTCAAAGACAAAGGGGTGGAAAAGGGGGTTTTGTTTGTTTGTTTGTTTCTGTAGACTAGGCTGGCCTCAAACTCACAAAGATCCACCTGCTTTGCCCCCCAAGTGTTGGAATCAAAGATGTGTGCACCCTCCCAAAGGGTTTTCTGGCAACCTTTTGATAATCTGGGAACTACAAACACAAACTGGGGTCAATGGTGAGATGATACATTGCTTACCCATGTTGCTCCTGCCCCACAGTTGGATATGTCCTGTTGTCCGTAGCTCTGAGAAGGCCATTCACACTGTTGGGTGTCTCTTGTCTTCTTGAGCACCTTTCTTAACCCTTCCTTGAGTGTTAGCTTATATTAAAATATCTTTAATAAAATTCCCCACTTCTGCTTCATAAACTGGCTGTTTCTGAAATTCCTTTCAGTATCAAAGTCTTAAGCCCATTTGGCTTTAAAACTGGGAACAATCCAGAGGACTCCCAGCAGAGGTGGTGATGTTGTAGGGCATCTGGAGCAGCTTGGATTTTCTAGGACCATATGGAAGTTGCATGTTAGACTTAAATTTGAATCTTAGTAAGCAAACTGAAATACGACTTAGTTACTGGGGAGGCTAGCAGGGATTACCATTGTGTGTCTGTGTGGTGGTCAGAGGACATTGCTTCTACTCCTAACCCATGGGTTCCAGGGGTCAAGCTTGGGTTGTCAGTTCTGACAGCAGGCACTTTACCCACAGAGTCACCTAGCTGTGTGCAGATCACCACCACTACTACCACAAAAAAAAGGAGGCCACGTTGTGCTGGCACATCTTTAATTCCAGCAATTGAGAGGCAGAGGCAGGCGGATCTGTGAGATCGAGGCCAGCCTGGGACAGCCAGGGCTGTTACACAGTGAAAGCCTGTCTTGAAAAGCAGCTGGAGAGTTTGCTCATCAGTGTCTACTGCTATTAGAGACAATTTGAGTTAGCATTTCAGCACCTGTGTTGAGCAGTTTTCATATTTGGATGTAGCCTGGGGTTTCTGCCTGAAGTCCAAACCTATATAGTCAGTCCTGCAGTCTCTTAGCCCCACAGGCTTATATTAATCACAAGCTGTTTGGTCTATGGCTCACGCTCACCACCAGCTAGCTCTTACAATTTAACCCATTTCTATTAATCTGTGTTTTACCATGTGGCTCTGTAGCTTTACCTGTGTTTTATTTTATCTTAGCAGCTGGATAGCGCTCTCTCTGAGTGACTCTGCCCTCCTTCCCTTTTATCTATGTTTGGGTTTCCTGCCTGCCTATAAGCTGGCTTGCCATAGGCCCAAACAATTTCTTTATTATCCATTGGTAATTTGCAGGGTACAGAAAGACATCACACATCATTTGAGGAACTCCAGCTCCAGGGATGAGATGCCTTCTGGCATCTTTGGGTACCTTTGTTCCCAGGTGCACTTACATAAATAGACACATATACATAATTAAAGTTAAATCACAGGATGAATGGAGAACAATGGGGAAGATTCCTAACTCCAGCCTTTGATCTCCACACATTTGTAGTATGCACAAACAGTAATATTTTTTTTTTTTTAAATTAAGCTTTGAGATAAAGATAACAAGATTCTGATATCAGCTGCCAGGAGGAAGAAAATGGAGAAAAAGCCATGCCTTTAAGTTAGCCATGGAGGTCAGAGATGGTTCAGAGTGTCAGGGAAAGCATGCAAGGCTTTTGGCTGATATGCAGAAAATAGAAGAAAAAGAAAAAGCACATCCAGTTGCAGGCTTAAGATCTGAGTTTAGAGGGCACCTGTTCTGCCTGAAGCTCCACCCCTAGAGAGACCACCAGAAACAGAGATGTCAGAAACGCAGCAGCAAGGTTTATTGTCAGTGTGATACAAGCCAGGCAGGGAGCTTGTTCCCCTCACCCGGTGTGGCAAGGCAAGGAAGAGCTGAGCACCCCAAATTACACAAGCTTTTTATAGGCAAAATCCACAAGGCAGGGTTACTTGGGGACAAGGGTGCAAGTGTGCTGCTGATTGGCTCCTGCTTAGGGACTTTGCACAGCCTAACATTCCTGGACCCCACCTGGGTGTGATGGCCATTTTACTGCCTTAGAGTTGGATCATCCAGGTGTCCTTAGATAGTGCTTAGCTTATTCTTTTTTTGGAACTGGGCAAGCCCCTGCTGGGAATGTGAAGCTGAACTTTATTTTACCTTTATAATACAAAATGGAGGTGCTTCTCTGGTTCTTCAGCACCTGCTCCCAGACTCTGTACCAAGGACAAGTGGTTAGTGATAAAAATACAGTTCCTTAAAAAAAGAAGGCAAAGTAGGGTAGATGTGGTCATGTAAGCCTTTAATTTCAGGTCTCAGGAGGCAGAGACAAAGTAGGGTAGATGTGGTCATGTAAGCCTCTAATTTCAGGTCTCAGGAGGCAGAGACAGGCAGATCTCTGAGTTTGAGGCCAGCCTGATCTATTTTCTTAGTCCCAAGTCAGCCAAGACTACATATAATTAATAATTAACATATAATTAAGATAATATAGGAAAAGCACAGAAAACTAAAAAGAAAAATTAGAGACAGAGAAGAGAGACAGTGAGAGAGAATTTCCAAGAGTATAGGTAAGGATTTCTTTCTAGAAGCTATACCATCAGCTGCCCATCAATCACTGGCTTTCTATAAATCTTCTGAGTCTCATCTGACAGGGTGTTGACAGGCTCAGTGTGTAGTAGCTGTGGGTACTGCTTTTGCAGAAGATCCTAGTTCAGTTCCCAACACCATGGGTGGCTCATACCGACCTATAAGTCTAGCTCCAGGGGATCCACCTCACAGCACCAGACCAACATACATACACACAATTTAAAACTAGTAAAAAAGCATATTAAAAGACTACAGTCAGCATCTGCCCCCTGGACCACACCTCCCCACTTCCTCTGGCCCTTCTGTTCTTTCTTCCCTTGGAGCCTTGAGAGCATGCTGCAGATGACCAAAGCCAACCACTGCACTGTTCTTTGGGCAGAAACAGTTATTTATAATGTAAGGTAATCAGCACATCCTGTCTATTTGGCAAAATAACTTCAGTAGCTTCTATGTGAGATTCTATGGCGTGGGCTTCCGACTGACTGGTTTACAATACCAGGTGTAGTAAATTCCCTTCTGGGGAACAGGCATCAGGTCCAGTCAGGTGGTTGGTTACTGCATCAAGATCTACACTCTAATAAGACGGTTGATGACAGTTCTACCCTGGGAGCCCAGTTTCTGCTTGATTTCTCTGTGTCCTGTAACCAAGGCAGGTGGCAGTTTTTGTCTAGTGCTGTGAGCAGCCCTCAGAGGTGGTGATTTGCTTGTATTATTTTAGGATCCTCAGGGGTCTCTCTTTCTGAAAACCTGTAGCAGACGGCATGGACCTGCCACTAGGCCTTTTCCCTTAATAGCCTGTGGTTTCTGGAAATTACTCATTTTGACGTAAGACATTCAGGTAGTCCAGGCTGTTTCAGACTTGCTCTGTGGTCTGTGATGGCCTTGGAGTCGTGATCATCCTGCCTCCTCTCCTAAGTGCCGGCTTACAGATATGTTACAGATAGGTTTGTCTCTAGACATATGCCCTTAGTCCAGATTAAACTTTCTTTTTCTTCTCTCTCTTTTTGAAATAAATACTTTGTTTTTATTTTATGTGCACTGGTGTCTGTGTGAGGGTGTAAGACCCCTGGACTTGGAGTTACTGACAATTGTGGGCTGCCATGTGGGCCTCGGAAGGCTGTTTTCTGGAAGAGCAGCCCATGGGTACTTTCAACCCACTGAGCCATCCAGCTCCCCAGCTCCAGGTTCCTGTGTAGTGCACTTCCTCCCCCAGTTGCCTTGACTTTGTAGACAAGACTGGCCTTGAACAGTCTGTCTACCTCTGCCCCCCACCCTGGAAAATTCTGGAATTACAGGATTGGGCCATCATGGCTGGCTCTTAAAACCTTTTCTTAATAAACACTGATTCTGCTTGATATTGGCTCACCATAGAATTCTTTTTTGCTGTTGAGTCAAGAATCCCAACTACACCTATGAGTTTCTGGAAAAACTCATGCTGCATAGAGCTGTCCCAGGTCTGCTATAGGCCGACCTGCTTTCCACCGGAATTCTCATTTCTTAGTTTCTGAGGGTGGCCCTGTTGTAACAGCTTCCTCCAAAATTGAACATTCCATCTATTCTGCCTGGACACTCTTTAAACAGGAAGATAAACAACTGAAAGTAGCTTCAGGAGCACTCTGAAACTGCCTGTGTTCATTAGGTCCCTCCAATTGTAAGCAGTAAAGTAGAATCCTTCCCAAAGGGGTTACCTGAGCAGCAAAGAAGACTCTGTGAGACCAGACCAACTGTCCAGAAGAAGCAAAAACCAACTGAGCTTCCTGGGAGAGATTTAGACCAGAGTCACTTGGGAAGGGACTCCCCAGTAGTGCATTCAAGTTTCCTAGCTTCTATGAGCTATCATCCATGTTGGACTGGGTTTACTGATGCAGCAGCTGTCTTTGGGTCATTGCTGCTCCTATAAGTAACCCCACTAGACCTCATGGTTCACCATGTTCGACTTAGGTGGTTTTTGTACTTTGGTCTGTCATGCTCTTCCTATCTGGGGGAGCACAACATAAGTTTTGTATACAGCATAACTGATAGGCACCCAATAGAACAGAGTAAGGTTTGGGAAGGAGTGAGTGCGTGGTAGTGGGGAGCATCATTGGGGAAATTCCAGTATACCTGTTTTTTTCTTAGATGGTATATGTTAGTGTGCCCTTGTGCTATGAGGAGGTTTCGTAGTTCTTGCTGTGGGTAGTGAGACATGCACTTAAGGTTGAGCCATCAACGTTAGGAGTATCTAACGTGGGAGGAATCCTAGGATGGCAGTATTCATCTGGGGTGGAATAGGGTGGCATGCCTAATTGATGACTAGGATCCACCATGTTGTATACAGAGATGTCCTGAACACAGTTAAAAGTTTAGAGAAATTTTTGCAGTCTTTAAGATCAGTGCACAGTCAACTCTCAGCAAGCAGCTGCAGAGATTGCCTGGCTGCTGCTATGTGTGGTTAGAAATGTACCTGAGCTGAGAGATGGTGGCTAAGCAGGAGCTTATTTGTATTAAAGGAGCAATTAGAACAAGAAAGGGAGATGTGGTCACTAGCATCCTCTGATTTGACAAGGAAATTAGATAAACAGGATGAGAGAGATGGTCAAGTGATAAAAGATATCTCTCAAGTCCAACCTTTAGCAGAAAAAAATGGGGGGATGGAGTTCTGTAATCCAGAGTGCAGATGGGGTATTAACCCAGGTCTAACACAAGAAAGAGTGGTCAGAGATGCTGGAATTGGGGAAGACTTTTTGTTGTTTTTTTTGTTGTTGTTTGTTTGTGTTTTGAGTCAGGGTTTCTCTGTGTAGTCCTGACTGTCCTGAATCTCCCTCTGTAGATCAGGCTGGCCTCAAACTCAGCAGAGGTGTACCCAGCTCCCCCTCCATTATGCTGGGATTAAAGGTGTAAACCATGAGGACAATTTATGAACAAATCTGTCTCATCATGGCTTGAGGCTGCTTGGGAACAGATGGGATTAGTCTGATTGCTGTGGAGGCAAGAAAACTGAGTAATGTAACTTCCATCCCTCCTTAAGTCAAAGGCTGCAATACCTGAGACATGAGACAGAATGAGAGAAATCAGTCCCAGATAGACTGGCTTAAAGCTATTAGGAACACTTAGTTACCTTCACCTTAGGTCCCCACAAGTAGCAGGGGCTGGAGGACCATAGAGGAAGGGCAGAAGCTATTGAGGGAACTAGAAATAAGAAACTGTGTTTGAACTACAGTTCCTGGGCTAGATAGAGCTGTGTTCACAAGAGGAATCAAAGAAAAGACTGATCATAGAAGGGACCTCAGACCAGAATGGGAATCGTTCAGGATCATCAGGAAGGCTTTAAAGCTTTACAGCTGATAGAGCAGGCTCTGTTCATCTCCCAGAATTTTTTACTGATCCAAGACCTTTACCCTAAATCTTGAGCATTGTTTTTAGACCATAAACCTCAATCTTTTTTCTTTTTTTCTTTTTTTTAAAAAAAAACTTTATTTATTTGCCTTGGTGTTTGCCTGGAACTGGAACTACAGACAGTTGTTAGCTGCCATGTGGGTGCTGGGAATCGAACCCTGGTCCTCTGGAAGAGCAGACGGTGCTCTTAACCGCTGAGCCATCTCTCCAGCCCCCCATAAACCTCAATCTTACAAGTGAGGTTCATTGTGCCTTACAACAACCTAAGTGACTTCTGTGTTATCTTAGGACCAGGCTACCCATAGGTATTATGTTTGCCTCAGTTAGAACCTAAATCTTGGACACTATCTCTGATTCAATAGTATCCATTCTTGTGAAAGAAACCAGATGTACTTTGTAAGGAATCTCAATGTAAAATTGTCTTAATTGTTTACATTACAACATGCAAATTGTGCACTTGGGACTGAGTTAATTGCTATCTGAATAATTTTTTTTTCCAAAATTGTATTGTGCTTAAATATGTCTAAAGTAAAATGATCTGGGCCAGACCTTAGATGTCTTGGTCCAGCACCAGTAATAATAAAATCAAGTTGAGCTAAGTTTCATTCATGTTTCTGTGTGGATCATTTTTCCTCCAGACAGCTGAAAAGCCTACAGGGGAATCACCACACAGAACTATATGGACTTTGATGGATTAGGCCTTTGTTTTAGTTTTGATAGGCGGAGCTATGTACTGAGTTTTACAGCCTGAATGGCACTTCCATCATGGAATCAGTTGTAACAACAGGTTTCTCCCAAAAGCAATCCTACTCTGAGATAGTCTCCTTTTGCCTGCCTTTAGCTGGTAGCTAAGGTGGGTAGCCTCTGATGTACAAAGCTGACCTTTCTTAGCTGTCATTCTGTAGTCCAAGGTCTGTTACTTGGTGGCCCTTTTATAGTCTCTCCCCAGGAAACCTCTGAAGAAAGGGCAGGAAATCTGCATTAGTTTCCTTATATGTTGTGGGCAATCTAGTTCGGATGAGTTGTTTGCTCTAATCTCCCACTGGGTCTGACCAATTAAAAGCAAAGATGGGTTGACTCACTTCTGTCAGTGGAAGGCTGAAGAACACATCTTTCAGGTCCAAGACAGTGTACTCCTGTTTCTCTGGAAGAATGAGGCTCATGAGAATCCGAGGTCTCAGCAAAGAGGCATATTCCAGGGTGTCTGGCAGGGCACCAGGATGCCTGTCTCTTCAAGCCAGGCCATATGGACTGCAATCATCTCTGTTGCCTCCAGGGTCACTGGGTATTGTTTAATCTGAATGGAGGCAGCCGAACCAGTTAGTTGAACAAGTATAGGAAGCTGGTGTTGAGCCAGTCCTGGGCGATTGGTATGGGAGTTGACCCATACCCTTGGGAATGTTTGTCAATCTGAAAGATAGTCTAGGTGTAAAGCTGGTGTTGGGCCAATCCTGGGGGATTGGTATGGGAGTTGGCCCATACCCTTGGGAATGTTTGTCAATCTGAGAGATAGTCTAGGTGTATTGATTATTAGAGACAGGACTTTCAGCTAGAAGTTCTTCTGATAGAGAATAAGACACAAAAATTTTGCTGGGTATCTATCTGTAAGTCTAATCGTGTTTGTCACTGGAGAAGTTGATGGTGGCTTTCAGTTTATGCAAAGATCTTGTCCCAGTCAGTTCTCTGTTGTTAAATACCATTTGAACTACCTCCAGCAACTGAGACCTATTTATGTTTTCAAATTAATAATTATTTATTCTTATTTTACCTGCATGATGTTTTGCCTGCATGTATGTCTGTGTGAAGGTGTCAGATCTTGGAGTTACAGACAGCAGTTAGCTGCCATGTGGATGCCGGAAACTGAGCTTGGGCCCTCTAGAAGAATGATCAGTACTCTTAACCAATGAGCCATCTCCCCAGCCCCCTAGTTTAAATTTTTTTTAAACTTTTATAACTTTTAAAAATATATGTGGAGGGGGCTGGGGGACAAAGAAAATCTTTAATCTTTCTAAAAGGAACTAGTAAACATTGCTTCAAGTCTCCTTAGTCAGTTAAACTGTCTGTCTCAGGTGTGTTGCCGGGAGAATTGCTCTACCCAGCCCAAGGCAATTTCTTTTTAACTGTTTTCAGAGAATACAGGTTTTTTTTTTAATGTTTATTTTTATTTTATGTGAATTGGTGTTTTGCCTGCATGTATAACTGTGTAAGGTTGTCAGATCTTGGCATTACAGACAGTTGTTAACTGCCATGTGAGTGCTGGGAATCGAACTCAGGTCCTCCAGAAGAACAGTCAGTGCTCTTAACCGCTGAGCCATCTCTCCAGCCCGAGAATACAGGTTTTATGGATCATTGGTTAAAAGGGCGACATAAATCATAAAGGAGAAAGGAGTAGAACTTTCTTTTCCTTCAGGCTCAGCCCAGGGAACCTTGTTCTTTTTCTGAGACTGCTTAGAGCAGGCATGGAATGGAGTCCAGGCAGTGCTCAGCTGGGGGAATTTCCCCCTCCCTGTGTGACTAAGGGCCCTGCATGAGAAGTCTCGCCTTCTCCCACCTCCACACAGGAAACAACCCTAACCATGAGCATGGGCCAAGCAACAAAACAAGCAAGCTGGAGAGATGGCTCAGAGCTTAAGAGCACTGACTGTTCTTCTGGAAGTCCTAAGTTCAATTCCCAGCAACCACATGGTGGCTCACAACCATCTATAATGACATCTGGTACCCTCTTCTATGTACAGTGTACATGATAGATAAATAAACAAGCCAAGTGCACCCTTCTTCTGGAGTAGGATGGGTGGGTGGAGGTTTATGTGTATTTCTCTGGTTGACCTGGCAACAAGAGCCAAAAGGATACAGGTCCCTAACAGAATGGGGCACAGACTTAAGCCAGGGAGTCAATACAAGGAACCAAAACTGACAGAAACACACAAAGACAGAAGTGGCCACATTCATACACCTAAACAGGCAGATCCAGTAATATCAATGGAGCCCAGACACTGGATCAGCAGCCACATCTGACCTCTCCTATGTGTTTAAACAGAAGGTGCCTGAACCAGACAGACCAGATGACTTTCTAATTTGTTTTTTTTTGGGGGTGGAGGGGTGGAGGTGACAGACCACTCTCAATCCTCAGGCAGCAATTGATCAAAGGGAACCCTGAGGACCTGGAACATTTCAGGTTGTGCTTCCCCTAGGCGACCTCTGACTCTGGACTCTTCCTCACTCCAGGGGGCTCTGAGAACCCTGGTGTCTTGAGGTCTGGTGTCCTGTAGTGTGCTCACCATGAAAGATTGCTTGGACATGGCTTTGAACCAATAGAAAGTCTTTATGTGTTGTTGGTTAACAACTGCAGGATCCCAGTGCAGCCCGAGCCTTTCTCAGGGTCAGCTTTTAAGCACAAAACCCCTGTTCTGAGTTGACACCCGAAGCAGAACCTCAGCAGCCTAAAAGCAAGGTTACTACATTTAGAAACCTCCCCAGGGGGCTGGAGAGATGGCTCAGAGCTTAAGAGCACTGACTGTTCTTCCAGAGGTCCTGAGTTCAATTTCCAGCAACCACATGGTGGCTCACAACCATCTGTAATGACATCTGGTACCCTCTTCTGTATACTGTATACATAATAAATAAATAAATTAAAAAAAAAAAAGGAAACCTCCCCAGAACTATATGGACTTGGATGGATTAGGCCTTTGTTTTAGTTTTGGCAGAAGGTGCTGTCTATGTGCTGAGTTTTCAGCCTGAATGGTACTTCCATCATGGAGTTAGTTGTACTAAGATCTGGGGGCCTGTTATATCAAGACTTTTCCTGGATGTACACAAGTCTAGGGTGACAGTTAACTGTCTGCTGTGACACTGAAACTGTATAGCCTTCCACCTGTTTTGCTTCAGAGAGGTTATCTGTCCGTTTAACTGAGGTTTCTGGTAGGTCTGCCTAGGGTAGCTCCTGTAGCATTATGTTGGTGGTAAGCTCCTGGGCATGCAGAAGCTGCACATCTGCAGGTCACACTTTGGTAAGCAATGGTTCAGTGGACATGCTTTTTTTTAAAAGGAAAAACTCCTTCCTTTGACATATCCAAGCTGTCCTCTGACTTGATGCCCAGGCCAGCAGGGTCTTCAGCATGGACCTGAACCTGGGAACGAAACAAATGGAAGGCAGGAGCACAAAGAACCCAGAAGGACAAGACAAATCTCTCTGATCAAGTCCTTTCAAACTTTATTGTTTCAGCCAATATTTATACAGAATCTCTGCCATGCAGGTAGCTGGGAGGAAAGGGGTGGGATATTCAAAAGAAGGTGGCAAGCCTGTGAATGGAAGTAACAGACAGGGTAGAATTGATATGGAAATCTATCTGTTATCAGTTGAGGGTCTGGAGGATGTCACCTGCTGATCTGAGAAGGTCAAGGAGAAAGCCTGGAGTCATGGTTTAGCTTAAAACAATAAGGGTGTAGTCTTCTGGTAATTGGCTATCTAGGGTATAAATATAAATTGCTGGTAAATGGCTAGTTGTAGGAGCTAAAATATGGCTAAGTTAGGCTTTGGCTCCCAACAACTTGATGTCTTCCAATACTAAATGACTGACTTGCTCCACCTTTACTTATGATCTTGCCTGTGTGTCAATAACTGATTTTTATTTTGCAGTAGTGGAGAATGAGCTCAGGGTCTCCCAAATACTCGTCAAGCATTCTGTCATGGAGCTATCTCCCAGCCATGCCCTTATAGTTAGATATTTGTAGTTAAATTTTATCGTTGAAATTTTGACTGTTAGGATCTGGGAATGAAGAATGTGGAGTGCTTGTCTGGCATATGCAAAGCCATAGATTCAGTCCCTGTGTATTAACTACGTTCCTTTACAATGATAAAATACCCTGACAAAAACAAGCAGGATGGAAAAAATTGGTTTGGGTTCAAAGTTCCAGGGCTTAGATCATTGTTTGTGGTAGAAGTTAAGATGGCTTTTAAAATTACTCTGATCAGGATGGTTCCTGGGGCCCCCGAGACTAGCCTGATCTAGATAATCAACCGATTGAAGGTGCCGGTGTTTTGGTGTTTTAGTTCCTGTCCAAATCATAGTCAGTGTTTACCATCACACCTCAGCCTTACCACTTCTTTAATTCTTTCAGCAAATGCTGAGCAAAGCGAGATTTTCCCAGTGGCAGCCATGCTTGTTCCCAAAGTGCTGGAGAGCTGAACTGATTCCCCATGCTCTCATGGGTGAAGCACTTTGCCCATGGAGCCACCTCCCAGCCTGTCAGATTTTGGATGTACTGAATATATTGCCAATTAGGAAATTTTAAGTGCAGCACGCTATAACAACAGCATTTCTGAATGGGATGAAAACATATATCTAATTGGTTAAGATTGCCATTTTCTCTTCACAAAGCAAGGAAATTCTGCTTATGAATTTCTCTTGGATCTTCTGCAAACAACTACAGAACAAAAGCATTCTTTATATAATTAAAGAGTAAACATACATGGTTATAGTCTTTAATCCAAGTTCTTGCAAAAGGACTAGGGACTCCTAGACATTGTAGGTACAGTGTATTTGGCCACAAGATCACCTGTGCAGCACCAAAAGAGCGTGTGTGTGTGTGTGTGTGTGTGTGTGTGTGTGTGTGTGTGTGTGTGTGTGTGTGTGTTTGTGTGTTTTGAGACAGGGTCCTTTAACTCTAGGGCTGAATACACTATATAACTCACACTAGTCCTTACTTGCAGAAATCCTTGGGTTTTTATCTTCCCAAGAGTGAGCCACTGTAGCCTACTCATTCTGTACTTTGTCTCTGTTCTGTATCCCAGCTCCATCCTCTTAGTACTGACACTTTTAAAATTGCAGATTCCAGGTCCTCGTTGCTGTCAGCCTTGACTGGACTTTGGGCCAGGCCTGCTTGTCACACTCCTAGAATCACTCCTAGAATCCTTCCAAAGCATAGATCATTAGACTGTCTTATGCTTCCTTCTTGCTTTTCCTGGGGATTGGGGGCAGGCATCATTTGCTTCTGCCCACTACCTTATGTACCCTCCTCCCCCCAACATGCTTGTTGTTCTTTCTCTTTGCTTTTCAAGAGGATTTCTCTGTGTAGCTCTGGCTGTCCTGGAATTCCATCTGTAGACCAGGCTTTCCTCAAACTCAGAGATCTGTCTGCCTCTGTCTTTTTTTTTTAATATTTATTTTTATTTTATGTGAATTGATGTTTTGCCTGCATGTATAACTGTGTAAGGGTGTCAGATCTTGGAATTACAGACAGTTGTTAGCTGCCATGTGGATGCTGGGAATTGAACTCAGGTCCTCTGGAAGAACAATCAGTGCTCTTAACCACTGAGCGATCTCTCCAGCCTCTGCCTCTGTCTTGAGAGTGCTGGGGTTAAAGGCATGTAATGCAGAGGGCATTAGATCCTTTGGAACTGGAGTTACAGGCAGTGGGTTCTGGGAACTGAACTTGGGTCCTCTGCAGAAATAGCTGAGCCATCTCTCCAGCCCTGTCCAGTATACTTCTCATTAATTACATACTCCTGCTCCACCCTCCCTTTAAAGGTATGCACCATCACACTCTTTTGGTCCTGCTTTTTGAGTGTATATAAAGATGTCTCAGCCTAAGAACAATGACCAGAACCCAACCAAGTCTAGTCAAAGAAATGGGTTGGGTTTGCTGTGGCTGCCTTGGCAGGTTGGCTCTAGTTTTGTATTGAGTGACTGCCAGTGGCCACCTGGCATACTCCCTAGGAAAGCATTCTGATCTTGTCTCATACCCACACAACTGGATGAAGTATGAAAACAGGGTGCGGTGGCTTCTGTGTGATCAATAGCCCAAAGGTTGTTATTGGAAATCATATGCAGCTTTGTAGATACAGAATGTGTAGATACTGAGTGGGATCCAAGTTTATAATTATTTTGATAGATGAAACTACAGCCATCTGAAGTGTGTGTGTGTGTGTGTGTGTGTAGGGACAGAGTGGGGGGACATGGTGGATTGGTGGCTTAGTTTATCACTCAAGAAGATCTGCCAGTAGGATAATGAATGCCATGGGTATCTCTCAAACCCAAAGGATCTGGTTGAGGGGACACGAAAACTTTACATTTACACTTTAAACTCTCTCCTGTTGCCATGGCAGTCTAGTAAGTACAGTCCAGCTGCCATCTTATTCCTTAAGCTTTTCAGTTTGAGGGGCTCTCCCCACAGAGTTTCTTTGCCTAGTCCTGGCTGTCCTTGAACTCAGGGATACACCTGCTGGGATTAAAGGAATGTGCCACCACTGCCCTGCCATAACTTGAGTTTTTAACTACTAGATTTTAGTGATGAATTCTTTCAGAGTTGTCCAAATTTATCTTTTTTTTCTTTTTTCCATTTTTATCATGGAGAGCTTGTGAGTAAGTAAGAGAGGGAGAGAAAGAGAAGAGAACAGAGAAAGGAAGTTATGATATAGTTAGGCATTCCCAGCTGTGTAACGTGGTATCCCCTGTGACCTAATACTTGGGTAGAGCCAGGAGCTCAAGATCACCTTTAGCTACATGTTCAAGGCCAGCCTGGACTACAGAAACTGTATCGTTTCCCTCGTTTTCTCCCTGCTCTTCACATCTAATTCTGTTGTCTCTGGCTGCTTTTGTTTTAGATACAGTTTATTGTGGGGAGGATTTTCTTGTGTTCTAACCTGACTCACTAATGTTCTTACAGCTATCTAGTGGGTTAACTTAACTCATCACTAAAACTGTTAAAACTTTCCCTACTTTTATTATCCAATTCACAGGAACACCAGAGAGCCTCCATATTATGTTTGTGTTCTCAAAGTTTTTCTTCTGTTTTGGTTTTTTGAGACAGGGTTTTTCTGTGTAACAGCCCTAGTGGCTGTCCTGGAACTCATTATAGACCAGGCTGGTCTTAAACTCAGAAAATTCACCTACCTCTACCTCCTGAGTGCTGGGACTAAAGGTGTGCACTACCACTGCCAGGATCCTTGGAATTTATTTCTTTTAACAGTCAGTTCTTCGCCAGGTAGTCTGACATCATCTAGGTGCCGAAAGGAACAAGAATGGTGTTACCTTATGGAGTTGGTGTATCAGCACCTTCCTGTGAAGTCTTTTGTCAGGGACCAAGATCCTGGCTTGAGCCTCTAGGCCTCTGGCTAAAGGCCACCATGGAAACTTACTGAGAAACCAACCACTGAGCCCAAGTAAAATAGATGTTCTCCTGAGTAAAATAGATGTTCTGGTTTACTTAACAATAAAAGAGAAGTAGCTTTAAAGAATAGAATAACAGGAACATTCTGTGGCTAGGTTACTTAGCAGCCCTCCTGATAACAGAAAGGTAGCTCTAAAGAATAGAATAACAAGAACATTGTATGGTTAGGTTACCTAGCAACCCTCCCCTGAAGGAAGACCAGTCACCTTTTTACCCTTCCAATATCCTGCTTCCCCTGGCCAGCTTCCTGCAGGTGTTTGAAGACTGCCCCCTCCCCATATTCTGCTTTAGGACTATATAAGCATGTATGAAATTGGAATAAAATTGCAGCTCGAACAGGCTCCCATGTGTCCTGCTGCTTTCTTCTCGTCTCCCTTTCCCTTTATTCGCTCTCGTAGGTGGTCTCCTCTGTTGACGTCCCACCTGTCTGGGCAGCAGCTGATGCTCTTAATTGCTGAGCCATCTCTCTTACCCCTGACTGTTTTTTTTTTTTTAATAGGTACCATAGAGATTAATCCGGTTCTATTTATATTTTGTACTCATTAATTGTTTTATTCACAGTTGACAGCATGATTATAGCTATTTATTATTCATTTGTCATGTGTTTGTATACATGTGGGCTCAGGGTGTACATGTGGAGGTCAGAATATAAGTTTGAAGAGCTCATTCTCTCCTTTCATTCTGTGGGTCTTGAGGGCCAAATCAGGTCATTGGGCTTCAAGACAGGTATCTTTACCTGCTGAGGTTCCTGAGTCGGGGCCTGGCTCCTGTGTTGCATACGGAAGTAGAGGTCAGTTGTGTCTGTGATCTCTTTGTTCAAGTTTTTTTTTTGTGTCATATCTTTGCTGTAGATGTTACTATTGGTTCTTTTTAGATTCAACTTTCTAAAGGTCAAATGTTTCGGTTGCTGCCTTTCTAGGCTTGAATTTTTTTTTAATATTTATTTATTATGTATACAGTGTAAAGAAGAGGATACCAGATCTCATCGTAGATGGTTGCGAGCCTCCATGTGGTTGCTGGGAATTGAACTCAGGTCCTCTGGAAGAACAGCCAGTGCGTTTAACCTCTGAGTCATCTCTCCAGCCTGGCTTGAATGTTTTTAAGGTTCCTTTATTGAGGTTCTTCTCTCTTTTTCCCCCTGAACACTAGAAGAGTCTTGCTGTGTAGCTCTCACTGGCCTGGAGCTCACTGTGTAGAGAATGAGATCCACCTCCCTCTACCTCCAGAGTGCTGGGATCAAAGGCAGTGGCATCACCAGGTCCTGCTTTATTAAGGGTCTTGAACAGTGCAGCTGGTAGTTGTTGGTGTGCTGTTTGAAATCTGACACATGATTTAAGGTTAAAAGCACTTTAGGTCTCTGAACAATGTACAAGGGCCTAACACACCACGTAAGTGATTGGACAGAAATTAAATTTGTTCACATGTGGAAATATTCATTAAGAACAAACAGTGTGACAGCACAGGAATGATTGGTATCACAGCCCAAATATAAGGGAGCTAACAAAAAGAGCTAGGTTGTGCTTACCAGGTCTTTTGCATTGTGATTAGCTGTAGCCATTAAGTAGCCTGCTTCTGGCAAGTCTTTGCACTATAGTGGTTCTCATTTGTGCTGATATTTCATTCTTGGTCAGAACTTGTATTTGGCTTCTTCCATCTGACCATATTTAATAAAATAGTTACCATGACCAGATGTATATGCCCCCACCTCTTTTGTTCACCCAGGCTCTCATGGATATGCCTATATTTGTTCCCTCCTTGATAAATTGGGTGATAAATTCCCACTCGGCTCTTGAGGTTTTATGTAGTAATACAGAGAAGACAAGGTAGACAGAATCTATTGAGAAGATCTCACCCCGAAAGAAAAGAAGCACCAGGTTGAGTCAGGTGAACGAGGTCTCCCAGAAAAAATTACACCTTCCATAAACCTTCTGCAAGACTGGCTGGCTGCTTACAGCCTCAATGATGTGGGAGACAATGCTGTTGTAAGCCCAGAGCCATCTTGAATCCTTTAGCAGCCATTTATTACCCACCTTTGTATGTGACAGAGCATCTCTGACTATTAGGCTGTCCTTTGGAATGCGTGGACAAACCCCAGGCTCCCAGCAGCCAAAGCTAACATCTGAGGCTTATAGCTGAGGTTCCCCAGTCGTCTCTGTCCACCTGATGTTTTCACCAGTGTATGTGTCATCATTTAATTTTTGTTGTTCTGTCATTATAAAATTTAATAAAACTACTACCAATTGAACATGGAATTTGGAGTCATTTATATTTGGCTCTAGAATAAACTATCTCTTAGCACTTTGAGGTGAGAGTGTTGTGTGTTTTGTTGTTGTTGACATGTCGTCATTTGGATGTGCAAGCAGCTTACCATTCTTCCTTTCAAGATGTATAATTTAAGCCAGCACGGTGCTGCTGCATGCCTTAATCCCAACACTCAGAGGCAGGTGAATCTCTGTGAGTTCCCACCAGGCCTGCATAGTAGAACCTTGTCTGTCCCCAAAAACATTTTTTAAAAGTTTTATTTCTATGTCTTTATGGTGTGTGTTGTGTGTGTGTGTGTGTGTGTGTGTGTGTGTGTGTGTGTGTGTGTGTAACTGGGTCAGAGGCCAACTCAAGAATAAGCTCTGTCCTGCCAGAGATCAAATCAGGTGATCAGGTCTTGATACTGGTACCTCTCTACCTGCTGAGTCGTTCCCCAGGCCCAACCATTGATGCTATCCGAATTATTGCACGAAGGATGGGGACACCAGAAGAGGCTGCCAGGCCTGGGCAGTGCCTGCGACACAGAGAAGGGATGAATGCAATTGTACTGGAGAGGGAGGGGAACACAGCAAATCTAAAGAGCTATCGTGAACCCCCCCCCAGAGTCAGACCAAGAGGGGAAAGCAGAAACACAGTAAGCTGTCAGAACTAGAGGGGAATGTTGGAAACAGGGCAAGCGTGGATGGCTGTGCTGAATGCAAGGAGTTAGGAGCCTGTGGAGCAGCTGCCAGTGTGGGTTTCCTAGCATGATGACATACGGGAACCTGTGTCAACCAAAACCTTACCACCTTCCAGGCCATCATCCCTGGAAGTGACAAGGTGCTGCCTCACCCAGGTGTGTCTCTCTTGCCTTCATCTTGGCATGTGGTCACTTACTGTGTCTGTAAGGTTCTGGCTCTGTGGTACTCACCTAGCACCTAGGACCACTCCAGATACCATGAAGTGACAGTCTCACAGAGATGTGAGAGTTAAACATCAAGTAGCTAAAACCTAGTCTGTGTCAGCACAAGGATCCAGAGCAGGGTCTCCTTAGTGAGACGGCTCTCACCATGTCACACCCTATCTTGTGAATGAACTGTTTAGAAGAAAGCCCCAAGTACTCATCCTGGTCTTCAGGATTCTCTATCTTCCGGCAAACAGTCCCCCACTGCAGGCCCTCACATGGTTGTCAGTAATTACCATGACAGGTAAGGTATCTGCATCCTGTCTCCCCAGTCTGTGTCTGCCTAGATGCTGCTCAGCCTTCCACCCTAGCAGCCACATCCACCTTAGCAGTGCTTTGGAGAGTGATCCTTATCATGGTCCAGACATATTAACCAAAATAATGTTTGTGCAAGCTAAAACATAAAAGCATGTGAATGTGCCTTTAGTTCATGGCAGTAAAAGGCCTTTTTTTCTCTTGTTTTGAGAAGAGTAAAGCACACTCATATTTCTGAACTTGGGTGTGGGAACGAGGGAGATGGTGAGCCCAGAGATAATGAAGTCACACATGTCAGTGGAAGACGTGAAAACAGGATTGGGATTAAGTTCCTGGCAAATCCCTCTGTGGTCTAACTTTGTGATTTGAGCAATGATTTTAACCTTTATACCTCAGCTTTCTTCTTGTACAGTGGGAATCATTGTATTTGTGGTGTGTGTGTGTGTGTGTGTGTGTGTGTGTGTGTGTGTGTGTGTGTGTGTGTGTGTAGGTGCACACAATGATGGTCTGAGTCTGACTTCCAAGAGTAGATTCTCCTTCCTTTGGGTTTTGGGGATTGAACTCATATTGATATTATCAGGTTTGATGACAAATGCCTTCTCCCACAGAGCCATCTCGCCAATCTCTCATTGCACTTTTCAAGCGACCAGCTGAGCCTTCTCCTCAGCTTGGCTGCCTCTGCTTGTGGGCCTTTGCACACTCAACTGCAGACATGAAGCTCCTTGATGGCCTGAATATCTGACCTGGATGACTTACCCCGCTTTCTTCTTCCTGCAGATCATCAATGCTGTGGTCCTGCTGGTTCTACTGAGCGCCCTGGCAGATCCCGATCAGTATCACTTTACAAGCTCTGAATTAGGAGGGGAATTTGAGTTCATGGATGATGCCAGTAAGTACATCAGATAACAGATGGTGATATTTTGGAATTTCTTGTGACAAGGAGCCTGATTGTCTTTTCTGTTAAATTACAAATATTGATTCAAGGCCTATTTGAGCTGCTATTTTAACTTTATGTTTTTTCCATCATTATAAATCAAATCAGCAAATACTTCCATGGTGCCCATGGTTTGCCTCTGTTCTTAATGGCTATCAGATCTTTGATTTTCCACATCTTATATGAGTATCCTTTTCATCCATTTTTATGAAGTAGTCTCATGTATTATATATATAGTTCAGATCTGTCTCAGCTCTACTATGTCCCAAGGATGACTTTGGGCCTGATCCTTCTGCCTCTGCTCCAAGTGCTAATATGAAACATACTACTATGCCAAGTTGGAATTTATACATTGTAAAAACTATTACTTTCTCACAGACTTTTTGAGGCAGGATTTCAAATGACTTAATGTTATAGTATCTTAAGATGTATTATTTTTTGTTTATGTTGTAATTGTTTACCTCTGTGAAGTTGTGTTGCTGTGCCTGTCTAAAACACCTGATGGTCCAGTAAAGAACTGACAGGCCGATAGTGAGGCAGGAGAAAGGACAGGTGGGGCTGGCAGGCAGAGAGAATAAATAGAAGGAGAAATTGGGTAGCCACCCAGCTAAATAGTCAGGAGTAAGAAACAATGGTATATGCTGGAAGCCACAGAAATATGAAATGGGAACATTGGCGCCACAAGGCGGACCGACCCATCAGAGCCTAGGGCCTCTGATGGAGTGAACACCAAGATCTCAGGGAGTCCTGGTGCTAATTACTCTTTCTTGCAGGGACTGACCTCTTCCTACAGAGGATTTCAGTGTATAAGGGCAGTCCCTCTATCTGTCATCTCCTTGGAATTTGTGGATATGCATCCCCCACTCCCTGTATGAAAACAGTCACACAGATAAGATCTTCCAGGCCTTTATTCCCCCTGCCCAAAGTAGACTCACCAGCTGCTTTCCCTACGATAAATTACCCTTATTAGCAAACATAATAGAAACTCATTTAGAACTTTTCCCTGGCATCCAAGGTCAACCACAAGATAACTCACTGACATATCATAAAGTCACCTCTCCGACTGATAAGAGAGATATCTGGAGCTAACTAACCCAAAAAAGCTTTCTGAGGCTTCTTTGCACCTGGACTCATTAACACAAGATCCTAACTTGAAAGTTAGTTTACAAAATATCTCCCAGGAAAGATGCATTAGCAGATCAAAGAGCTGCAAAGTCCCTTTCATTGCTTATGTAGTCACCTTGCAACCCCGGCCTCTATGGCCTTGTCAGGGGACCAGCCTGGCTGGCGTATATAAGACCTATGCCTTCATTGTTGCTTTGCAATGCCATCACCATTGTGTCGTGCCATGCTGTTGCTGTACCAATAAGATGTATTGAAAAGAAATTGCTCTAAGTTTGATTCCTCAGAAGAGATTACAGTAGAAATCCCCTGCCAGTGAAGAAGTGCGTGTTTCTGAAGCTCTGAGAGAAATCCCATCTGGGGCTGGACCCCAGAAGGTTTTTGTTAGGTTTACAGGAATAGAAAAGGAAAAGCTCAGAGGCAAAAAATAGACTAGATAGTTTTAAGTTAAGGAAAGCTGGCAAGCAACAGCCTTGTTTGAATAAGCCTCCATGTGTGATTTATATGGGGGCTGGGTAGCAGGCCCCCCAAAGACCAAAAGAGCCCAATCAACCAACAACATCTTAGGCTGACCTGGAATTTTATATATTTAGCAAAAACTAACCTTGGGCTCCTCCTGTCTCTATCTCCCAATGCTGTGATTTATAGGCATATGCTACACATAGCTTTACACCAAGCTTGGTCATAAACCTGGGCTTTTTGCAGAGGAGAATGTGTACATGGCTGGATATTCTGACAGCTCTAGGATTGCCAAGATTAGATCCTTCTCCGGCAGTGGAGTCAGGCATGAGGCTGAGGGTGCATGAATCTGTTATGTTCCTATCTAAGAATTCCCTTGACCGCCAGGGAGGCCGGACGTGCTGTAACATGCAAGAGGATTTTATTGTTACATACAGGTTCCAAGGAAACCCAGTAGATAGCCTCGTTCCAGGGCAGCGGAAGTCTAAGGACCCCATCACTCTGCTGGGCTGGCGCGCGCTGGGTGGGGGGGGTGGGGTCTTTAAAGAAAAACATACGAAAGCAAGATGGGACACACCTTGTCATTCTAGGATTGGGCAAAAGGGGGGTACAGGTACAGCAGCTATTGGCTGAGTCCTCTGGTGAGAACCTAACTTTGAATCCATTGGCTGCTGGGCACACTCACAGACCTGGGCCCCACGCTCAGGTACCAATGTAGGGGTGAATCCTCTGAAACTGGGCCATGCCTTCCAGATCCTCACAAATCCAGCCCAGGAACACCTGCAGCACAGACCTTGCATACTCAGTCCTCTTAGGTCTTCGCTGGTTGACAGGCAGTGCTATGCATAGCCCTGAACAGGAGGTTGGGCAAATTGATTATCAGCTCTGTAGAACTCTATGTGGCAGGAAGGGAAACGACATGGGGAGGGCGCCACATGCTGCAACTATTTAGTTTTGAGAAACCCCAAGGAGTTGAAAGAGTGATAAAAGTGTTGAGGGTTTGATTGTTTTTATGTGTTTGGCTGTTTTGCTTGCAATGTATGAGTTATAGATGGTTGTGAGCTGCCATGTGAGTCCTAGGAGAGAGTCCAGGGTATCTGAAAGAGTGGCCAGTGCTCTTAACTGCTGACTCATCTGAATTCATCTCCCTAAGTATTGTGGGTTTTATTTTCAGAGTGAAACAAGTTAAGTGTGTATAAAGTAAGGAAGGTCCCTTTTGCAGTTGTGTGGCTTTGAGCGTAGCCTAGGATTCTGGTCTTAGAGGCATTTCTCTATGGAGAGGAAGGATTGGGGATAGGAGAGGGGACAATCAAAGATGACATCTCTTCAGCTTGACTAAGTGCCTCATGTCCACAGAGGTGAGAAAAGCAGGCCAAGGAAGATGGAAACACACTTCGGATGAACAGCAGATGTTGGCTTCAGATCTGTGGGTTCGAACTGAACATCAGTCATGCTGAGAATGCTGGTGCTCAACCTGAGCTCACTGAACCTTTGTTTACTTTAGTCTCCTCTGAAAACTAATTGTTATCTGACACAGATAGGGTTATGAAAGCACCTAGTGTGGAATCTGCAATCAGTGTTCAGTAAAACACACCCTTGGTAGGCACATAGACAGCTGTATTGTGATTGAAGCATGTGAGTTAGCATAAATTGAGATAAAGAAATGAGGAGAGGTGTGGACTGAGATGTCTTTGCCCTGGATGGGAGAGGTGAGGAAGGAGGAAGGAGCCCTAGAACAGAGTTCTCAAGGGCTCCAACTCTAAGAGGTCAGGAGGAAAAGCCTGAGGCAATCAAGCACCATACCCATCTCCTACCATCATCTCTGGCCAGGCTCCCATGACACTAGAAGGCAGCAGGCTGAGGCAGAACGGTTAGAAGCTCAGAGCTACTTTTAGCCATGTAGATCTTCAGAAGAACCTATATCGAAAAACATACAAAGACACTAATTAATAAGTAGTCAGGGTTTCACATTTTCAAGGTTGGACTTTGTCAGACATAGATGGAATTTCTTTTCTTTCTTTTCTTTTTTACTTTTTAAAAAATAGAAGCAGATTTATTTATGAGTGTTCTGTCTTTATGTATGCCCAAATACCAGAGATGGCACCTTGATCTCATTAGAGATGATAGTGAACCACCATGTGATCTGCTAGGAATTGAACTCGGGACCCCTGGAAGAGCAGCAGCTAGTGCCCTATGCTGAGCCATCTCCAGTCCCTCTAACTTGCTCTCACTGTGTAGCTCTGGTTAGCTGGAGTTCACAGATAACTATCTGCTTTCCTCTTTCTGCCTCCAGAGTATTGGTACTAAAGATGTGTGCCCAGCCTGGCAATGTCTGGTTCACTTTTAAGGATAAGTTTCCTTCACTGTTACCAGTAGTCTCTAAGGTAATTGAGGTTAGGAAAATTTAAATGTTAGCACTGTGGTTCTGTTGGTGTCTAACTCTGTGGGTCTCTTCCACTTGTCCGGGCTGGGCTGGGCAAACACTGACAATAGAAGCTTGCTGGTGTTAATTATTTTGTGAAGTCCTAAGTATTCCACTGTGTTTGAGGCTTTTCACGTGTTCCACATCACACATTTGAAAAGATTGAATGAATAGTATATAATTGCTATTAAGAATGATTTAAGCCCAATGGTGGTGGTGCACACCTTTAAGCCCAGCACCCTGGAGACAGAGACAGGCAGATCTGTGAGTATGAAGCCAGCCTGGTCTATAGAGTGAATCTCAACAATAGGACGGGGGAACTCGTGTGGCAAAGAAGGAGCAGGAGAACAGGTATTCATTTGAATCTTTTAAACAACTTCTTTTCTCTTCAAGATTATTTTCTGTATGTTTTGATCTCCTTCTTTAAATAAGCTGGTTGGTGAGCTAGGCCTTGAGCTTCAGGGCTGTAATCATAGCTACTCAGAAAAGTCCAAGGCAGGAAGATTGCAAGACTGGAGTCTGCCTGGGCCACTACTTCATGAGGCTTGTCTCCAATAGACAGCTGGAAACAATGCTGGCCTGATTGAGTGTGCATGAGACTCTGGCTTTGGTCCTTAGTACTACACAGGGCAGGTGGGGTGGGACACTAACTTTGTAGGTCAGATGTTATTTTCTCAGACATGCCTTTAAGTATTTGAACTAGAAGTAGACAGAGTTAAATAGTCCTTGAGATTTGGTCCAGTCAGTTGTGTAATTATAACTGAAAGTTCTGTAAGTTAAAAGAGCTATTTGGAACCTAAGAGATGGCCTAGGGTTGAAAGCACTTGTTGCTATTACTGAGGACCTGGATTTGGTTCCTAACATACACATGGTAGCTCAGAACTGGCCATCAGGTTCAGAGGACCTGATGCCCTCTGCTGGCCTCTGTGTGTCCTGCACATACATGGTACACATGTACATGCAGGCAAAACATCCATAAACATAAAACAAACAAATCGTTTTTAGAATCCACATGTGTGTATATGCATATATGCACATACATGTAAGAGGAGTGGCCTCTATCTCATGTAGCCAACAATGGCCTTAACTCTCTGTGTAGCCTATGATGACCTTGAGCTTCTGATTCTCCTGCTCCAGGCACGAACCACCATGTGTAGCCTTACATAGTTCTGGAGATGAGACCCAGGACCTTAACAACGCTAGAACACTCTACTATCTGAGTGCTGGTGGATCTGACCAAAAATTTTGGCCGAACAGACAGCATGGATTTACCTCATTGCTGTGTGGTGCTTCTTCTCAGGTGATCTTAGGATAAAGAAAAATGCAGGAATTTCCCTTTCTTTAACATATAACTTTTAGACATTTCTGCTAAAGAAATACTAATCATCTGTATTTATAATTTATAAATTTTTTATGTTATCAAAAAAATTGACTATATGGAATTGATTGGATGGAGAGTAAATATCCTTTGATTCTCGAGCTTGATCTATTTTGTACCTTTCAGTCACATGGTTCAGTAGCTGGCACTCTCAGCACCTCGATTACATTTTGATTAATATTTGTTTGTTGCTTTGTTTTGGTTTTTTTGTGACAAGGTTTCTCTGTATAGCTCTGGCTATTCTGTTTCGTTTGTCCTTTTTTTTTTTTTTTTAAACTTTATTTATTTGCCTTGGTGTTTGCCTGGAACTGGCACTACAGACAGTTGTTAGCTGCCATGTGGGTGCTGGGAATCGAACCCGGGTCCTCTGGAAGAGCAGACGGTGCTCTTAACCGCTGAGCCATCTCTCCAGCCTTTCGTTTGTCTGTTTTTTTTTTTTTTAAACTTTATTTAGCTCTGGCTATTCTGAAACCTGCTCTGTATGTAGACCAGGCTGGCCTCGAACTCACAGAGATCCTCCTGCCTCAGCCTCCTGAGTGCTGGGATTAAAGGCGCGTGCTACTTTATTTTGGTTTTTAAAGGTAAATAGATAAATGTTTATTTTCTAGGAATGTCCCTCCCTCAAAAACAATAACAACAACAAAAACTGTAGGTAGACCGAGAAGTACCAGGCACTGCCCGACCTGGGCAGTCCTTGTGGTCTTTAGGTTGAAGGGAGGCTGGAGATAGTTCACTGGGACTGAAGTTGCCCTCTCCCTGAAGAACAGACAACTGACATTTGGTCTAGGGATTGCTGCTGAGGGCACCAGCCTCCAAGCAGCACAGGGCTCAGAGGGAAATCCACAAAGAAGCTGAGAAGTAGTAGACTTTTCCTATCTGAGGGGTTAGGGAAAAAGACACTCACCCACTCTCTGGATGGTACCTTCAGACCTTTTCTTTATTCTTCTTTTGAATTCTCTGTTCTTTATTTTTCTGGAGATTTCTCTCGTCCTGATGTTTCCCTTCTAGTTCCTTCTAACTCTCTTTTGTAAAAGATTTCTGACCCCGTTTGGGCCAGAAGTCTGTCCTGCCCACGGTGGCTTTTACCCCCCAACCCAAATGACTCAGACACATATTAATTTCGTCCTGTTTGGCTTATGTCTCAGGCACATTGCTAGCTACCTCTTTCATCTTAATTCAATCCATTTCCATTAATCCACCTGCCACATGGCCCATGGTATGGTCCAGCTCACTTGGGTCCTACATGCTTCTTCTTTGGCAGTGAGATGGAGTCTGCCTGACTCCACCCTCCTTCTACCTGCCTCTCCTCTGATTCCTCCACCCACTTCTATGGTGCACCACACAGGCCAAAATAGCCCTCTACTTACAGAATGATACTCACTTCAAACAGAGAACAGTCCCCACCACACTCTCTCATTCCTGATGTTTTCCTTTGAACCATTTTAACTCTACTTTTATCTTTTAGCTTACATATTTCAGTACAGGGCTTATATTTCAGGCAACATAAAAAATTACTACAACACCCATAACATTCTGGTTTTTTTTAATGAATGATTACAAGGAATACAAAACAAACAGTTCAAAAATAGCATGGTTTTCATATCCCTTACATGATTAGACATTTTAGTTATTACAGGTGAAAAACCAATTATTCCAAGAACCCACATCCATACCCAAGCAACTTGTTACAGATCAACCATGTAGGCAAGCAAGCTATTCTTCTCAGTCAGGTCTTTTACCAGCAGGCTGCAGTTTGCAGTTATGAAGAAGGGACCAATTACCTTATCACTTATCTTGAAATGTAATGCTTTTTTTTCACGTGAGAAGCTTTATTGAGGGAGGGAAAGAAGGGAAAAAGAGGGGAGAGAAAAGAAAGTTTAAAAAGATGTGTACTGCCTTGAGAAGGGAGAGAGAGAGAGACTAGGTAATGTTTTCTTTCCCCTTTGAATAACTAAGAGTCACAGCATTAGGAAGATTGAGAACCATGGTACCAACACCATGATAAAAGGAGAGAACACAGCTAAATAATGACAGATGTAGACTGAAGATACCAAACTTTGGGTTTAAAATACCAGCCGTCTGTTCACAAATCTTGGGCAGCAGCTTATGCAAGGTGCAGCAAAGAAACTCATCTCTGCTTCTCCTGATATAAAAGAAGTTGCTTCAGTTGCAACCAGGTAGCAGTTGTCAGACGCTGGAAGACCATAAAGACATCTCTGCTCTCTTCCCTGGCCTGTTTGAAAGGCCGTGTGTGACTTCTTAGACATAAGAGTTTCAGGAAGGCAGAGCCACTGTGAAGGCCTTGTGAGAAATCACAAATAGTTGTGCAGCAGGCCAGCAGTCAAAGCCAATCGAGATCAGCTGAGTTTAAGGTGCGAGGAAATAGATGAAAGTGTCCGGAGAACAAGCCCATGGCCATTTGTAACTCAGTAGGTTTGGAAATGTTTACTTGCTTTAGAAAACGAACACATATAAAAGACTGTGCCTAAAGGTATGGGAACGCAGTGTACTTGTTTTTTTCTCATTCCTCTTGAACTACTTTCTCTCTAACTGAACTTTGCAGGGAAGCATTTCTATTTAGGTAAATAAGCAGACACTATGAGGAAGGCACTACCCAACTCAGAATAAATAGCAAATGATATAAAACATAGCATTTCCACTAGACAGCAGAATTTTATTATGCCAAAGCTTAGTGATCTATGGAGAGTCAATCCCAAGAAAAAAAACTAAAGCATTTCACCTGGACATGACAAAGTTTGCCTGATTTCAGCACGGGAAAGGTGGAAACAAGATGATACGAAGTTCAAGGTCATCTTCAGCTGAGAAAAGGTAATCTTATAAGGAATTTTAAAAGAATCACAAATCTAAATTTTTATATGTGAAAAAGAATCAGTCTGCTCCACTTTAAATCCCTAGGTTGCACACCCACTCACCCATAGTTTCTGCTGTCAGGAGAGCGGAGGCAGAAATGAGCACAGGAATCACCAGTTTTGGTCACCAGCCCACCCTAGCAAGAAAAGTGCATCACTAGGAATAACTGGGCTGCTTTGCTCATGTTTCCTGGCCTTAAAGAGCTCTGCATCCGACTGTGCCTTTCTAAAACTTCAGATTATCTTTGAAAGATCCTCAGGGACCCCAGCCCCAAGAACTGACGGCACAAGTCCCAGGCTGTAATAACACGAGGTAATTTTAATACACAGGCACCTGTGGGCGATCAGCAGCTTCAGCTAACTGAGCACGCCTACAAAGAACACTCTCTCTTTTTTATACAGTGAGCCTTATCAGATTAATCATAAAGACATATATCATATCTTCATTAGCTACTTTGAACTACATATAAAACTCCTGTTAAGGGGTGATGTGATGAGGTTCAACTTTAGGGCAAGGTTGTAAAGTTTTTGATCCTGGAGGTGTTGTGAACATCTGATTTGTGTTAAGATTAGACACTCCCAGTCTCTTCACCCTCCCATGGCCTTCCTTATCTTTTTAAGAAACCTTGACTGATATACTGAGGTTTTGCCTGCAAGATGACTTCCAGCTAATTGGCCTTGTGGAAATTTTGAGGTTGGGGTCTTTCAATCTTCTTCTTGGGTTTTTCACTCAAAGCTGTTTGACAAAAACATTTTAGTCTAACTTTAAATTATTTTTAAAGCTTTGTTTGAGCTGTAATTTACTCAGAAACCTGTGAGCACACCTCCCAACATTAGGTTAAAAGAATTTAAGCTGCTGGGCTAACCGGGACTCAACTGTTTTTCTGAATCATTAAACTAAGCTACAATCTACATGGTTCTTCAGTAAAAACTCATATGATATGTCTATCTGCATGACCTTTCCTTGTTTTATTATTACTCATCAAAACTCTGTATAATCTATTATTATTATTATCAATTAGACAGTACATCTTAGGAAGGAATCATCTTCGCAATAATCCGCAGGTAAAAATGCCCAGTAGAATGGATGCTTCCGTGAGATAAACACACTACATTACAGGCAGTGGGGATCTCCCCACACTCACTCACACCATGCCATATACCAAAGGAAGATGGCTAGGCAAACTTGCAAAGGCACAGCAGAAGCAAAAGACATTCTGGAGTCTGGAGTCTCCTGGCCCTGCCCATCCGAGATTCACTCATTATAGAGTTGCCTCCCGGTGGGCTGACACATTGAACTTCAATTGCCACCTCCTGTTCCTCTGACATGGCCACTGGCACAGGACCTCCAGCTGTAGCCCCACCCAGATAAGGAGTAGTGAGGAGCCCAGGTAGACCTGTCCTAGTTCCTAGTTAGCCTTATTTGAGGAGGAGTCTCCACTGAGCAAGTATCCAGATCAGATTGGCCTCTAGGCATGTATGTAGGAGAGTGATGGTCTTGACTGCTAATTGATGGAGGCCCAGGTCACTGTGGATGGCATCATTCCCTGGGTGCTAGGCTTTGTAAGAAAGCTAATGTCGTTATGTGAGTGGAACCAGAACAGTTTCTGCCCTGACTTCCTTTGGAAATGGACTGTGACCTGAAAGTATAAGCCCCAGGAGCCTTTTCCTCTCTGAAGCTGCCTTGGTCAGTATTCTATGGTGGTGGAAAGGCAGCTCACACTAACTACACAGGTGCATGGGCAGGGTGGATTTGGAGGGATGGGGAACACCTTATGGCTATAGCTCCTGCAGATGCTCTGCTATGCAGCCTTGTACCTGGTACCCACCTCTCTCCTTTGCCTACAAGAACACTAAGAGATACTAAAAATAAAAAGCCAGGTGTGGTGGTGTGTGCCCACTGTAAACTTCTGCTGCGTGTGTTGAACTCTTTTGTTTGGTTGGTTTTGTCGTTTCTTTGTATAGCCCTGGCTGCCCTGGAACTTACCATGTAGACCAGGTTGGTCTTGAACTCACAGAGATCCCTGCCTCTGCCTCCCCACATGCTGAATTGAAATCTTAAGGTGCATGGACCCTGTAGAATCCTCCATGGCTTTCTGCTCTAGAGTTTGCCACCAGCTGCTTGAGTAGCTCAGGCCTCACCGTGGTTTCGTGTTGCTTCTCACCGAGGCCTTGCTTGTCGCTGCTGCTGACTGCTCTGTAATGTTTTTGAAGTCTGAATGTCATGTCTTTAAAAATCAGCAGATTTGGTGTAAGGTGGGATCCCCTTCATTTGTTTATCTGTTCGTTTGTTTAGGTGATGGGGTGGAGGTTGAACCCAGAGTGGGGACCTTGTAGAAGGACTAGGCAACACTACCCCAGGGCTGTATAACCCCAGTTCCTTTGTTTTCCTGTATTTTGTGAAGTCGCCCAGGCAGACCTCACACTGGCAGAGATCCCCCTGCCTCAGCATTCAAAGGAGCTGAGATTACACCAGTCTGTGGCAACAAGCCCATATTTCTCCAGAGCTTCACGAATTTCTCCTTTGTTTTTGAGACAGGTTTTGTGCAGGCTGACCTGGAGCTGTGGAGCCCCGCCTCAGCTTGTGTCATGGATTTGCTCCCTTCATTGATCTGCCACACAGTAGACACAGCTCTCACCTGCTCACTGCTTAATTTTGAAGTTCTACTCATAATAGAGTACATATTTATGACATAGATTTGCTTTTTAGGATTTTTCTATATCAAAGAAAATTATTCAGACACTTATTAAGGGTGTGAAAGACAATTTTAAATGGAGAACTCAAAGGTACGACTGCTGGTACAGGCCCATGATCCCAGGACTTGGGGAGGCTGAGGCAGGAGGGGTGTGACTTTCATGCCAACTAGGACTAAACATTAGTTAGACATTGTTTCAAAAATACGAGAGCTGGGCTCCTGCCCATGTATGCTGTAGTTCACATGTGTGAAATATGAACACAGACAGGTGGAAGAAACAGAAGGAACAGAAAGTGGATTAGTAGATGCCGGTGGAGTGGAGTGAGGATGACTGGTATTGGGAACTGGAGATTGTTCTTGGAAGGATGGAAGTACTTTGGCCCTTATGATGATGGTCATATAGCTTTGTGATTATACCAAAGCCATCATCTTATGTGTTAATTCTTTAGCAATTTCCTCTTCTGTCTGGGTTGCCCTCCATTTGTTCCCAGAATTCCCCTTCTCTTCTCATTTATAATAACTAATTATCAGTTTCAAAACAAAGATAACCTCCTGTTAGTCTTTGCAGATTATCAGAAAGTAGGTTTAACCCACCAGTATTCATTAGGTAAATGTTTGTTTTAAGCATAAAACTAGAAGTTAGCAAGTTACAAAACCCTTGTTTGGGGTGAATTTTATATTTCTGTGAGAAGTTACAAACAATTAACAAATTCAGAGTATTAGACTCTTCTATTTGAGCAATTAAATTAGTACCTTACTACTTGTTCCTCCCTGACCTTTCACCCTTGATGCACCAGGAAGTCAGCCTGGGTCTTTTAGTCTTCACCATGAGGTTTGAGAGGTTTGCGTTTTGTTCTGAGGAGCTACATACTTTTGAGAGCTCCAATGATAATAGTTGCCCGCTCTTTGTGATGACTAACACTGTTTGTTTTCATGTGCTGTGGTGCCAGCAATGTGGTCAGAAATTAGAGAAGGTCTGGATGTAGATGGAGTGAGTCTGTGAAACGAGAAGAGAACATGACCCTAGATAGCAAGTTAATTGCAAGCCTTCTGAGGAATAAACAGCCTACAAGGTGGCTGGAACAGAATTAGATGATTGGAACACAGGTATTTTAGGTAGCTGTTATGTGCCTGTTCTGCCTCAGTGACTCATTGAGTTCAGGAAACATTTTCTAATTGTACCTCTTGTACCTGTAGTACAGTTTCTTAGGATCCTTTTCAAATTAGAACTTCATAACTAAAGCAGAAATTTAATTTAGGAAACAGTTTGATATCAGTGTACTCTGACACTGAGGTAGGGAGGCCACCATGAGGGACTAGTCCTGGCACTGGCCAGAGCTATTTTGACCATAAAATCCTGTTGTTAGATTAGGGTCAACCATTGTTGGCTCGTCCTGCTAGGGATTGAACCCAGGGGCTTGTTCATGTTAGGCAAGCACTCTTCTACTCAACTGTCCTGGATGTCCTAGGATGCACTTTAATTCCTCAGAGTAACTCTTGCTCATCATTTATACCATGCTATGTCTGTGGGTTGGTAGATGTGCTGGGTTACTGGAGGTGGTGAGTAACCCATGTCCATCTTACTTGTTCTATGTTCTGATTTACAAGTTGGGTCTATGTAGGCTTCTTCACCTGCTTAGGATATAGCCAGTTTGTACAGAACAGTGGGTAGAAGTCCTTAGAGAAAATTTAGGGTTTCCAAAGTTTCCTCACTTCTAACTTTTTATGTGAGTGTTCACGGTGTACTTCATGTCTTTTACTGTACCTTTTAAATTTCTTTTTTGATAAAGGTATAAATTATGCCTTTTATAAATTATGAAGTTTGAAACTATGACTCTATCAAGGGCAATTCTGGAGCATTCCCCCTCCATAGGACACACTGTTCTTATAAAGATTTGTATAGTATATATTAATATTTTCATTTCTTGAGTAAAGCTTTTGAATTTACTTTTCTGTCTGTATATTTATTATTTGTCACTCTAAAGATCTTTGAAATAGTCAAAGAATATCCTATAATGGGCTGGTTTTCATAAAATTATTATTATTATCTACAGGGTTTCTCTTTAACAGCCCTGGTTGTCCTTGAACTCTCTTTGTAGACCAGGCTAGCCTTGAACTCACAGAAATCCGTCTGCTTCTGCTTCTCCATTGCTGGGGATGAAAGGCAAGCACCACTGCACCCTACCCAAAGTTGTTTTTTTTAAATGAATATACAGAAAGTTTCCTTCCCACCACTGCTTTTCCTTACAATGCAGGGCATTTAGTTCACCATGGCAGGATAATGAGGTGGAGCTGGGCCACTTAGAAGGGGCCTTTCTCCCCCCCCCTCTTTTTTTTTGCATTGGGGACCTCAGCATATGTGAAGGCCTTTTCTCTTAGTATTCCAAGATTAACCACTATGGCAGAATTAGTCATAGGCTAGTCTTTTGGTACACACACTTTCAGAATGTCCTGCAACCCAAGCCCTCATTTTATATTCTGCCCAGTAAGACCAGCATCTACCTCAGCTGGGTAGATACTTCACTGTCCTCAGCATTAGGACTTAGCAGTTGGCTGTATCATACACTAAAGTTACAGGCTTCCTGGATAAGGAAGTGTCTGGCTAATACCTTCAGGCGTCATTCCAGATCAGTGTTATGCAGTAAGAATGTTTGAACATGTCGTTTTCTAGTAGCTATGTTATAAAAGCAACAAGAAAACAAGATTAATTATAATTATTGTAATCAGTATACATGCCATTCATGAGGCATTTTACACTCTCTGAACTGAGTTTAACAGTCAGGAGCATGTCTGTATTGATCTTCCAAAGCTTCTCACTACAGGTGCCTGGTACCCACATGCTGCTGTTGGAGGGACATTCCTCACCTAGATAATCGTGGTAGCAAACAGTATAGTGTCCACTTATCTGGAGAGAAATCAGCAACCATCAGAAACAATTAGAATAAAATTGATATTTCCACATGTGGGAGGGCACAGTGATGGGAACATGGGAGGGCTATACCAGCTGGGATGCTCAGGAAAGCTTTCCAAAGAGGTGATTTTGGTCTGGGTGATAAAGTGAGATGTGGAATTACTTAAAAATAAATTGGGACATGGGTTTTTAAAAAATATTTTTATTTTATGTAAATTGATGTTTTTGCCTACATGCATAACTGTGTAAGGGTGTCAGATCTTGGAACTACAGACAGTTGTTGGCTGCCATGTGGATGCTGGGAATTGAACTCAGGTCCTCAGGAAGAACAGTCAGTGTTTCCAATCACTGAGCCATCTCTGCAGCCTGGGACATGGAGTTTTAAAGAAACTGTGGTTTCTCATTTTAAACAAATGAGAAAGGTATGGGAAAGTTTTATATGCCTGAGTGTATAAACTACAAATAGATGCCGGTATGAGTAGGATGTCTGAGTTAATGAGTATTTCTGTAGTTTGTGAACTAGAAGGGCAACTTTGTGTGTTATCTGTAACCAGTATCTCTGCCCTTTGCAACAATACAATCACTTAGGATTTAGCAGAAGAGGGGCTGGAGAGATGGCTCAGAGGTTAGGAACACTGACTGTTCTTCCTGAGGACCTGAGTTCAATTCTCAGCAACTACACGGTGGCTCACAGCCATCTATGATAACATCTGGTATCCTCTTCTGTATACTGTATACATAATAGATAAGTTTTTAAAAAAGGATTTAGTAGAAGATCTGGGTTCTTGCTAGCACTGACCGATGGTTGATACAGTGTATAATTTTCACTTATAGTTGGTTTATAAACAAAATAGCTGAGAAGAGAAACTTAGTATGTTCAGTAGTGGATCTAATGTTGTGTCCCACCCCCATTGATCTTTTCCCAGATATGTGCATTGCTATTGCAATCTCTCTCCTCATGATCCTGATATGTGCAATGGCTACTTATGGAGCGTACAAGGTAAGGGGACGCCAGGCCTTTCTTCAGGCCCTTCCACTGCAGCACTGGCTCTCAACCTTGATCCCAACCATAAAATTCTTTTTGCTATTAATTTAAAATTATGTAATTTTGCTACTGTGATGAATCATAATATAAGTATCTGTGTTTTCTGATGGTCTTAGGTGACCCCTACGAAAAGGTGGGATTGCTTGTTCAGAGAATGGAATTATTTATAGTTTTCTGCAAGAATCTTTAGAAATCTAGAATACCTCATTGACTAGAAAAACTGGTGAAGCCAGTGTTATCATGATGTTGTCACTCTCCATTTTGTCTGGCTGTCTCAGCTTGGCACACCAGTTGCCATCACAGTATAATGCCTACCAGGTCCGGGTGCCTTCAGATTGATGAGCTCAAGGTCTTGTTATATCCAACACATTAACATTCTGTTTCTCTCATGTTTAGCAACGTGCTGCCTGGATCATCCCATTCTTCTGTTATCAGATCTTTGATTTTGCCCTGAATACCTTGGTTGCAATCACCGTGCTCGTCTATCCAAACTCCATTCAGGAGTACATACGACAGCTGGTAGGTGGCTCTCCCAGGCTCTTATCCCGAGGGACCTGACTGAGTAAAGGACAGAGCATTATCAGGATATATGCTAAGTAGATTTTTGAACTTGCCTGTGAGTGGCTAGTCAGATCACTAAGTGTTTTCTGAAAGGTGGGAGTTCCAATTACTTAGGGCGATTATGGAATGCTGTAACCATCCTGACCTTCCAGAAACCTGCAGGAGATAAGGCAGAAAGGGCAGTAGTGGTGTCCACGTGCCTACCAAGAGTCTCTATGGCGTGCTCGGGTATCAGCGGTGATGGTGGGGAGAGGAGGCAGGAAACTTCTGTGGAGTAGTTCAAGACTTACTTCCCCATAGACTGTTTTCCCCATAGACTTACTTCCCCATAGACTTACTTCCCCAAGTATCTGTCATTTGAGATTTCTGTTAAGTCCTTATGGACATGTGAGTCATATGGCTAGGTGGCTGAATACTCAGGAGTTTCTTACAGCATCAGATGAAATAATTCTGTTCCCAAGGGTTTTTTGGGGGGTGTTCGAGACAGAGTTTCTCTGTGAAATTGAAATAATACACTGGATTCCTTTTATTTACTTATTTATTTTAAATGGGTGCTGGGAATTGAATCCTCTGGAAGAGCCAGTGCCCTTAACCACTGAGCCATCACTCCAGCCCATTAAAATTGTTTTAAATTGAAGATTTTTCTCATTCTTTTTTTGTTTTGTTTTTGAGACAAGGTTTCTCTGTGTAGCACTGGCTGTCCTGAAACTCATCAACTATATAGACCAGGCTGGCCTTAAGCTCCGAGATCTACCTGCCTATGCTTCCTGAATGCTGGGATTAAAGGCTAAGATATTTATCCTTAAAGATTCTTTGTCTACCTATAATTTTATTATTTATTTATTAAATGTAATGCTAGGGATTAAACCCAGGGCATCCCACATGCTACATCCTCAAACATTTCACTACTAGCCTCTGCTCATTTAGAGTTCCATTTTGAGACAGGGTCTTGCTAAGTTGCCCAGTGTGGCCTCCTAACTGAGTTGCTCCCTGGTCCCTAGGATTACAGACGGCCACGTGCTCACTTCATGGAGTCTTTGTGGTAGTCTCTGAATGCAGGCTAAGGCCTCAGATTCTTCTAGAATTAGAGGTGAAGCTGCAGGATAGCAGAGGTGGGAAGGAGGAGTTGAGAGAAGTTTGACCCAGAACAGAGGACTCCTTAGAGATGTCTACATTGTCATCCATTTTTTTTATTGTTTTAAGAATTGGAACCAAATAAATAAATGAATAAATGAAGAAGAGGAGGAGGAGGAAGGATCATGCTTTGGATTATGTTGCCTAAAAAGTTCCATGTGCCAATTTTGAAAGTTGCCTCTTGTGACACAGAACACCCTGTGAGGGGCTGGTTTGTGGTGGGCAGGTGGAGAATTTGACTCTGCGGAGGGTTGGTGTTAACTCTGAGGATCATCTGCTGGGCTCCTCAGATCACAGTGGAAATGAGCCAGAGTGTCACAAGCTTCTCATGTGTGGACTAGACACATGAAGACAGGCCAGCAGCAGCCCTGTGCTAGTTTGTATCACATTCCCTGGGCTGCACAGTCACAGAGTCCAACATGCACAAGGCATATGGAACATTCAGTGAGTTCCTTTTGCGCCCCACCTTGTTCTGCTACTCTTTATTCATTTTGGAGCCATCATGTGGTACAATGACAGTATTGTTAGAGCTGAGAGGAAAAATAATACTGTAAAAAAGAAAGAAAGAAAAGAAAAAAGCCAGATGGTGGTAGTGGCTGCCTACCTTTAATCCCGTTAAGGTAGATCTCTGTGAGTTTGAGGCCAACCTGGTCTTCAGAGCAAGTTCCAGGACAGTCAAGGCTACACAGAGAAAGCCTGTCTTGAAAAACAAAACAAAAAAAGAGATTTCACTTTTATTAGTAATGACAAATCAAGTACTACAAATGAAATATTTCAGGGAGCCAGGTGAGGTGGTAGAAGCTCAAGGTCAGGAGGCAAGGTCATTCTTATCTCCACAGTGAACTTGAGGCTAGCATGATTAGTGTGGCCCTGTCTCAACTTCCCATTACCCCTCAAAAAAAAATTCTATGGCATTCCAGCAACTAAAAAGCTGAGGGAGAAAAGAAGTCCATAGTCAGCCTGAGCTACATAGTGAGAAACCTATCTCACAAAACAAGCTCAGATGGCATACGTTGTCAGCCACTGCCTAGAGATAGCAATGAAAGGGAATGTTGGCATTCAACTGATGGCAGACAAACTGGAATTCAGTGAGTTAGAAGGTTAGTTATCTGAGAATGCTGCAGGCAAGTCCAAGCCAGAGTCCCATAAAAACAGTTAATATAAGTGTGTATGCCTTTTTATAGACATGTGCTTATGTTTTTCTAACCTGGTAATTCATCATCATTGTTACAAAACAAAACAAACTCTTAAAAGAACCTGCTATCTAGAAAGATGTGCCATTAGCAAAGATACCCATTTTTACCCTTTAGAATATCCAGGACGTGAAGAAAAACAAGAAAACACTACCTAATCATACTTGAAGAACACACACTGATATCCAGTAGGAGAGCCAAGTGGAGCTTCATGCCCCGATCTCCAGTCTCCCTTGCAGAACTGCAGAATGTTAGCAGCAGGAAGCAGCTTCTGGCTTTGCAAAAGCAGCTTCTTTTTTGTTTGTTTGTTTGGTTTTGGGTTGTTTGTTTGCTTGCTTATTTATAATACAGGGTTTCTTCTTTGTGTAGTTCTGGCTGTTCTGGAATTTGAGCCGACCAGGCTGGCTTTGAACTCACTCCTGCCTCTGCCTCCTGAGTACTGTGCAAAAAAAACCTCTTTTATTGTCACACAGAAAACACCTTGAGCAAACTAATCTCCTAATACCAAAACCTCTTACCTGGAGTTGTTTGAAAGAGCCATGTGAGACCTCCTGGTTTGTCAGCTCCACCTCAGGACTAAGTTACAAGAAGGCTCTAAAATTTTCTCAGGAAGAGCAATTCAGTAACAATCCCTAATTTAAAAAGTTACTTCAAAGTCTTTGTGCTATCGCTCTGGAATTCCTCCCAGTACAATGGCTTTGCCAATCGCTCTGGACTTCCCTTTGCCGGAGTGCCTGAGTTAGGAACATGTTGCTCCTTTAGCTCACTGTTGTTGCTGTTTCATGGGTAGAGGTGGGAGAGAATTTTGTATCTATGTTAAATAACAACCATCTGCTCTCAAGTGAGCGCCCTGGGTTGCTGCCTATGGAATATAGCTTGAAAGATGGATGGGATTTGCTAATGAGGCCCCTTTCTCTTTCAGCCTCCCAGCTTTCCCTACAGAGACGATATAATGTCTGTGAATCCTACATGTTTGGTCCTTATTATTCTTCTGTTTATCAGCATTATTTTGATATTTAAGGTAAGTATGAATATTCTCCCTATGTGCTAAACATTAAATGTATTCCTGAATTAAAAAGAATTCTGTCCATTGTCTCTTGTTTCCTAACACTATAGTTTATTCTGTTGTCTGTGTGAGAGAAAAATGCTAACCTGAATTGCACAGGCCAAAGAGAGATGACTCCGTGGTTAAGAGTGCTTGCTGTTCTTTCAGAGGACTCAGATTCTGCAGCAACACCCACAGGGTGGCTCACAACCACCCATAACTCTAGTTCCAGGGGATCTGACAGCCTCTTCTGATGTCCGTGGCACCAGACATGCACATGGTAGGCAGATATACACACAGGCAAAATAGCCATACATGTAGAAATTTTTTAAAAATTAAAAATGTAATTGGGAACAACATAAAGTTATACATTACACAATACTGCAATACATAATACTACAACATGTATTACAATGTTCTGTATGTTTTTAGTAACATCACAAAAGTTAGCTGCATGTATTTGAATAAATATGACACATAGGCAGTTTTTATTGCATTACTGCACTACAATCCATGTCACAAAATTCAACCATTTAACTAACGTATGTGGGCTGATGAGATGGCTTAGTGGGTAAAGGTCCCTGTTACAAGGCTGGCGAGCTGATCTGAGTTCAGCTCCAGAAACCCACAGAGCGGAATGGAGAGAACCCACTCCCCAAAGTTGTCCTCGGACGCATGCACAATGTCACATGCACATGCACATAGGTGTGAGTATTTATGTACACACATTCTCTCGCTCTCTCTCCCTCTCTCTAAAAAAATAAATGTTGTTAAAATAAGATTAAGTCAGTGTTTTTTAGTACATCCATAGGAATGTGCAGCTGCACACACTATACATTTAGTTTTCTTCCCCCCTTTCTGAGACAGGGTTCTCTGCACAGCTCTGGCTGTCCTGGAACTTGATCTGTAGATTAGGCCTGCCTCTGCCTCCCAAGTGCTGGGACTACAGGTGTGCACCACCACGCCAGACAGTTTGAAACAGTTTTACCCTTACCACCAGTTCTTTATAGTGTGTGTGTGTGTGTGGGGGGGTGTTGTTCGACATCTTCAACAGCAGTGTGTCTCCCTTTCTTTCTCTAACCTTTTCCTTTTCTTTCTTTTTTCTTTTTGGTTAAAAAATTTTAAAATTAGGGGGGCATTTTGAAATAATTGAGTTCTAACAAATAAAGATGATTGGAGTAGGAAAACAGAGAAAATCCCAGATCTAACACCTCTCATGTATCATTTCTAGCATGCTGTTCTTCTGGGTGTTAATCTTAAGTACCTCTAGTACTTATGGTATAATCAAGTCAGATAATCCTATGGAATAAAAACAGTCAAGTAATATATTCCTATAATATCCAGAAATCAGGGTACTTAGCAGTACCCTGAGGCACTTGAGGCTAACCTGGGCTATACAGCAAGTTGACTCACCTCTTGCCAAAGAATAAGTAATACAGTGGTAAGTGGGCTAATAAATTTGAACAAACATCTGTGCAAGGGCACCCTTTGCCAGAACTACTGTACCCAACTTCTGCCATTTTAAATGCATTAGGCTTACTACCGTTAACATGTGTATGTAAATAAAAACTTTATTGTGTTATTTTGTATTGTTTTAAGTCACTTGCAGCTTGAGAATTAAACACCCAGTGACCATTACTTGCAGGGTTACTTGATAAGCTGTGTTTGGAGCTGCTACCGATACATCAATGGCAGGAACTCCTCCGATGTCCTGGTTTATGTTACCAGCAACGACACCACGGTAGGTGTGATGTCAGCAGAGGTGAGCCGATATTTCCCCCCCTTCACCCCCCCTCCCCCGTGGTGGTGGTACCTAATGTGTTTACTGTTTGCTACTTCCTATTGAAGCGTGCGTGTGTGTGTGTGTGTGTGTGTGTGTGTGTGTGTGTGTGTGTGTGTGTGTGTCTAGTTTGTTTTTATCAAGATGGCATTCCTCCATCTATCTCTGGCTGTCTTGGAACTTACTCTGTAGACCAAGCTAGCCTCAAACTCAGAAATCTGGCCTCTGCCTCCCTCGTGCTGGGATTAAAGGCTTGTACAACCATGTCTGGCTAAAACATGTTTATCATCTGCTTGGTCCACCATGTTGTAGTTTTCTCAGTGTGACTGAAACCTAAAAGAAATGACTTAAGAGAGGCACTCTTGATTATACTTTAGACATACAGTATATTTCTATCATGGGATTGGGCTTGTGTTGTATAAGGTTGCTGGGCCAAACTTTCTGGTCTAGCCCAGAGGTTTGGACCCACTCTCACCCTCACTGCCGCTTAGGCCCAAATAATCACACAGATGCTTGTATCATTTTTACACTGATCAGCCTAGGGCCTAGGCATATAGCTTGCTAACTCTTTGTCCTTAAACTAACCCATTATTCAATTTGACCATGCGGCTCTGTATCTTTTTTTTTAAAAAAAACTTTATTTATTTATTATTTATTTATTTATTTGCCTTGGTGTTTGCCTGGAACTGGAACTACAGACAGTTGTTAGCTGCCATGTGGGTGCTGGGAATCGAACCCTCTGGAAGAGCAGACGGCGCTCTTAACCGTTGAGCCATCTCTCCAGCCCCGCTCTGTATCTTTTTTAAGAGCAGCATTTCAGCTTCTTTCCTCTATGTCTGCTGCTGTCTCATCGTCGTGTCTCTGCTCTGAGATGTTCTCAGAGTTTTCTTAGTCTGGTAGCAGCAACATCTACACTTCCTGTCTGCCAATCATCTTTTTATTAAGCCTATAGGTGGGACAATTATTTACAATGTAACACAATCCCACTACATATTTGTTCCATTACCATGGGCTTGTACTGAGGTAGGAAGAGTATCATGGCAGCAGACCCTGTGGTAGAAGAGGCCACTTGCTCCAGGGCAGCCGGGAAGCAGAGCGAATCAAGCAAGGTCTCCGACTAAGCCAGGCTCCCAGTGACGGACTTCGCTTTAAGCCCTGCTTCCGAAGGCTTCCATCAGCTTTCAGTGATGGCACAAGATTAGGAAACCATCAATGGGGTTACTAATGGACTAATTCATTGATCAGATCAGAGCCCTAATTATCATTTGCTTTAGGAATTGGGTCCACTAGATGGGGGCCAACTCAGGAGTCTTGGAGGATCCAGGGCCTTTCATATTCAAATCACATCATAGATAATAATTGGACCTGGAAGACAGTAACAAAACCCAAACAAGCAAGTCTGGTGAGATAGCTCAGCAGTTAAGAGCATTGGCTGCCATCCCAGGGGACCCAGGTTCATTTCCCAGCATAGCATAGTACCTCACAACCCTCTGTAACTCAATTCCTGATCTGCTTCCGTTCTCTCTACAAGCACCAGCCATGTACATGGCACACAGACAGACAAAACACCAGTGTTGGTTTTCTGCACGTGATTAAAGTCTAAACACCAGGAGTACCACACTAGAGTTTATAAACAGGGAAGCAGGGATGTGGGAGAAGCAGAAAAGAAAAGAGAGTCTTGCCGGAGCGCTTTCTTTAAGGGGGCGGTGGGCCTATGTTTGCATGGCCACACTCAGAGGCATGGCAGCAGCTCGGCTCTGACCCAGGTGAATGCTTACAACCAGTACACATCAATATAAAATATCCAAACAGCAAACCATGAAGAAGGGAGGTTATTCCACTGAAAGCTACATGTAATTGATAAAACTAATTGACAAAATGTGTAAATTATCTTAAATGAAGCTTCCTGTTCAGTACCTATTGTATATCTTTAGAAAGGGAGAGCAGAAGCTTTCTCTAGACATAAACACAGCGCAGCTCATTTGCTGATGCTCAGGTGCTGATGCTTGAGTTGGCCATCCGTGGCCAGTCAGAGGTTCATCAGGAGCTCTTTAGTGTTCTTGTTCTCCATTACATAGGCTCATATATTTCTTACATCAGATCTGTGGTCTTCCATTTCTCCAAGGAACTGTTTCATTTTGGTGGAAAGTGATATCGAGATCATAATGTCAACCTTGAGGATTAGAATACTCCATAGTTTTAAAGATCTATATTTATTTATTTATTGGTAAGAACTAGGTAGGGACTTTAATGTTGGCATTCTAATTTAAAAACCAAATGTGCCGATGCATGCTTCAGAGCCCTTCTAGAAGGTTGGAGCAATCTAGTTTTTCATGGCACATAACAATTATAAGTTTCTCCTTTGCCCATGTCAGTATTAGGCATCTACATTGATATAATAATGTCATGCCTGGCTTTCACTTCGCATTAAGTATTGGGCCAGATGGTTCTTGCTCCCAGGCTGAATAAATTCATGTGACCTTTGTGGGAAGATACTGGATCTCCTAATAAAAAGCAAGCATGCTTGTCTTTTCTAAGACAGTGCACACTATAATCTGCTTAGTGAGGGACATAAGAGAATTCTATGTAATGGAGACCATTCTCAGAGTTAACCTTGCTTCCATTTCCAACCAAACCATGCTGGGAATGAGGGCAGAGGGTCCCAAAAACATAGTGCCTTGAGGTCTAAATGATTTGTTCAGGCCCTGGGAATAAATACCCAACTCTTCATTTTGTTAAATAAGTAGTCATGTATGCACAACTTCACAATGACCTGCTTGCTCAATATGTTCCCCTTGAGAGTTTAAAATATCCCAAGGTGCCTCTTTGCATCACTGCAGAGATGCCTGGCCCCAGCACTGCTGGTGCCTTAGGGAGAGATGTACCCTCCCTTTTGAGAAATCATGTGGTAGATATATTATGTAATATCACATTCTCTTCCTAATGCCATGAAAATGTGCTCATTGCAAGAAAAAAAAAAACGTTAAAATACTAAGTGTGTAAATTGTAGAAAAGTTTTTCACATTAAACATTAGCAAATTGAAGTTTTAAAAAACTTAACATATGTAACCTTGTTTTAACAATAACCCTAAACTGAGGTCATAGACATATTTTGCCAAATGTATGGAACCCAATTCCTATGGGACATAGTTAAAAGAAAAAGCTTCTGTGAAGGGCAGACCATCTCCCTGCTAGCCATTTCCCAGTAGATTCTCTGACATACTGAAGGTCAGATTAGGCCGACCTTTGGCCACCAAAATGCGCCAACAGCTTTGCACCTGCCGTGATATTATGGTGGACCCTGTGACTTTCAGTAATTATGTACAGATCTTGCTGGGTTTTTTTTCCTCTCTTTCCCCTTCTTCTGTTCCTCCAGCTACTAGTCGGGGTTTTCTTTACTTAGTATAAATTAGACAGGGTTAGAGGCAAGTTCTTGACAAGGTTCTGTACATTTTTCTTAACCATAGAGAGAGGAAAGAGGCAGGGATGATCAAATTGGCAACAAGAAAGATCTTCAGCTGGATTTGAGACTCATTCATCCCCAAGAACTAGACAGTCAGCATCGTAAAACGTGAACAAGTCCTCATCTTGGACATTCTGCAGAAAAGTCGTAACTAATTGGCTGGACAAGTGAGCAAGTTTCTGATGTGTTTTAGTCATATTCAAGAGCCTCTGTGACCCAGAGGGCCTGGGAAGCAGCAAGAGTCTTTGTCCCGAACCGTGGGACGTCAACACGGGAGACCACCTACGAGAGAGAATGAAGGGAAGGGAGACGCAAAGGAAAGCAGCAGGACAAATGGGAGTCTGATTGAGCTGCGATTTTATTATGATTCTATACATGCTTATATAGTTCTAAAGCAGAATATGGGGAGGGGGGTTAGTCATCAAACACCTGCAGGAAGCTGACCAGGGAAGCAGGACATTGGCAAGGTGACTGGTCTTGTTTTAGGGGAGGGTTGCTAGGTAACCTAGCTGTAGAATGTTCTTGTTATTCTATTCTTTAGAGCCACCTTAGAGGGCTGCTAAGTAACCTAGCCACAGAATGTTCCTGTTATTTTATTCTTTAGAGTTACTTCTTAGTTACTGTTAAGCAAACCAGAACATCTATTTTATTCAGGATCATGCCAGCTCAGTGGTTGGTTTCTCAGTAAGTTCCCATGGTAGCCTTTAGCTAGAGACCTAGAGGCTCAAGCCAGGGTCTTGCTCCCTGACATCTCCTCCCTTTACTTTTACTTAGGACCAGTCAGGAGTTGAGGAGGTTCAGAGGGGCGACAGAGACTCTATCCCACAGGGTATTCTCTGGGAGGCGGCATCAGAGTCCACGGGTGTCCCCACAGAGGCGCAGTTTTGAGTGGGAGCAGAAAGGGATTCCTGCGCAACCGCCATGCAATGGAGTATGTCGTCCGGGGTACTCAGGCTGTTAGAGGACTCCACCGAGTCCTTACCTCGCACAGTCCATGTGCCCTCTTTGTTCCTCAATACTTGAGCCCGTGTCCCAAGCACATTAACAACCCTGCCTGAGATTCAGGGGATGTGCATGGGGGCTGGGGACTATGCCCCTGTCCTCTAGGTCTAGCTGGTGATAATGGACCTGAATGTGTTTCTTCTCACTTTGAGCTGCATTTGAACAAACAGCTTCAGTCGTGAGAAAGCCCATGGTCTAAAGGTTAAAATAATAACCGGGCCGACCATTGGTCCAAGGAGGGAGGGTAGTAGAGTGGTGAGCCATGGATTCTTGATTCAAAACATGATGCCCCTAGATGGCTCCCCAGTAGATTAATAAAACCTGTTAACTCACCCAGGGTCTCAGAAGAGCCCCCTGAGGATGATTCTTCTTCTTTTGTAGATGCTGCTGCTTCTCCTCCTGCTGATATCCCCAACAATACTATTTATTTGTGAATGTTGGAAATAATGAGTTTCATTGTGATGTTTGCATACATCATTGTGTAGTAAGAGGTTTCTGGCCAGCCTAGTCCCAGAGCACCTAGCCCCATGGTCCAAATCTGCCCTCCACCTCTTAATCTGGACCAGCAATCCCAGAATCCCAAAGAAACACACAGACACTTATATTAATTTCATCCTGCTTGGTCTATGTCTCAGGCATATTGCTAGCTAACTCTTTCATCTTAATTCTACCCATTTCCATTAATCTTTACATGTTGATTCTTGGGCAGCTAGATGGTGTCTCTCTCAACTCCACTGTCCTTCTCCTACCTATGCTCCGATTTCTCCACCTATTCCTATGGTGCCTGCCATAGGCCGAAACAGTTCCTTTATTTCACAGCATACAGAAAGACATTCCCACATCATCATTGTACTGCAGCATTGCTTTTAATAACAAGAACATTCAAGCTTCATTGTCTAATAACCTGAGAATGGTTTGACTAAGTAGGGGTATACCCACCAGGACAAAATAGCTTTTTTATCATTAAGATTGTCATATGCACTATAATAGCAAAAGGTTTATGATATTTTGAAGTGCAATACAGAGATGTGTGTTGTGGTCATGAAGCAAGGCTGGTAGACACGTATTAGGCTTTAACCGAAAACTAAACTACTGGAGGTTTTGTGGGGGGCGGGAAGAAGGGGTACTAGAAGTATTTCTCCCTTCCCATTAGTACAAGGTGGGAAACCTGGGAACAGATAATGTGGAGGCTTGAGGTTCTCTGTTCCCTCAGGCAGCTCTCTGTTCCCTACCTGAGACTGTGCGCAGCTGGAGCCCAGGTGACACTGGAACCAAGAATGATGTAGGACCTAAGATGAGGATGTGTGCAGTGGATGCCATAGTGCCACAGCACATTCTACCTGGGAAGGAAGTGCCATGGCTACCTCCTATGTGATTCCTGTGGTATTAGCTCACTGTGCCCTCCTCTTTTCTCAATATGCAAGTGCATGAAACCATTTTTATTCTCAGTTCAGGTTGCCATATTATTTTGATGTTTCCAGCCTTTGCATTCTACCAAAAGTGGGAACTTTTGGAACCATGAATTCTTTGTTATAAATACACTCTACAAAGGGTTCATTTTTAACTGTGAAAGGGAAAGCCGGGAAGATGGCTCTTTTGGGTAGCTTCCTGTCATGCATCTGTGCATATTTGCAATAACACTCCTTTGGGGGAGGATGCGTTCATCCTAGGCTCACCTCAACTGGCTGTGTAGCTGTGCCCAGGAGGCATAGGAATAAATGAAAATGAGCCAGACATTGGGCTTCATGAGGCACGGAAGGGAGTGGAACCGAATAAGAAAGCCACTCATTTCCCTGTGTGTATGTTTCTTAAGGACACCTCATGACATGCCAACTCTCAAATTCCTCAGGTGTTTTAGGTGCTTCTAGACTGTGAAGTTTGGGCTCCACAGGATTTGAGGATCTTCCTTGTGAAAACCTGTTACCTCAAAACTGATAACATCAAATAGCATGCTACTTTCCAGTTGCTTTACTATCCATGCTCAGGCTCCATTATCCATCCTTATGTTGGAAGTTCTTTCTCTAGCAGATGAGGTTTGATCTTTAGTTGGTTGCAGAAATTCAGGCAAATGCACCACTTTTTAAACACAAAATTTGGAATGGAACTATATTAGTTAACAGTTAAGTGCCCCTCAGAAATGTCTGTAGGCCAATATGATCTCTCAGTTGACCCTTTGGTAGCTTGGTTGTGTGTGGCTGGTAATTAGCCTATATTGTACTTTGTATAAATATAGTATATACACAGTATAAAAGTATACTGTGATACTTTTTTGAGACTGTTTGAAACCATGTGTAGCTTATACACAATATCCCAAAACTGCAAAATTACAGATAAACCTCAACTGGCCAAATTCAAGTATTATGATTCAAGTTCAGCCCTAACTCTGGTGTCTAAACATTGTCTAGTTTCCAGTAAATAGGTAGGTACTGGACAGCAATGTTTCAGTCTACGACAACATGCATGTGACCTGGTAGTCGTCTAACTGTATTGCTAGAGTGATAATGTAGCCATCTTAGGTACATAAATACCCTCTAGAATATTCACATCTGATGAAATTTGCCTCATGATATGTTTCTTGGAATATAGCCCCACTGTTGCATGAAGCACAGCTGTCGCTTTTTCCCTTGACATTTTATCATTCATTAACTGAAGTGAATTTTATTTATTGTATATGGGGTGTGTGTGTGTGCGCGCACACACATGTGTGCATGTACAGGCAAGAAGTTAGCACTGGGTGTCTTCCTCATCCTTACCACCACAGCAAGCACTTTACTGACTGAGCCAGCCTCCCTTGGGGGACAGGTGTAGAGAGCAAAGGTTGTTTGCATGTGTGTAGAACTTGTGTTGGACCTCATAAAGTGGCCCACAGTTGTGTGTACTTACACATTGTCTCTCGGCCATTAGCGTCTGACTGCTAGCAGCACGTTTACATTGAAGTAGCATAGGTTCTTGGCCTTTTTTTTGGTGGTTCACTTTGAATGGTTAATTTTAAAAAAATAGTCTTTAAATGCCAGGTAATGAAAATGTCAAAATAATAATATTTACTTTTATTATGTCATGGCATCTTAGTTGGCAAAGTTTATGTTAATCATAGTAGAGTTATTTCTCTCAACGTCCAAGTGTTTTATCTGCCTTGTAGAAAAGAAGTGTGGCTGTATCCTCAGTGTTAACAGACCATAATAGAAGCAGGTTCTCACTTCACCATCTGCCTTTCAGTCAGGACCAATTAATTCATCTAAAGAACTTTGAGAAGTGTTCTGATAGCAAGATGTCACATCACGAATGTTTCACAGCCAACACAGGCCAATGACATGGTATCTGTCACCAGCTTCAATGGTGGTGTGGGGGTGTCTTTAGGCCACTTGACTTCAGGCTACAAGTGGAAGTCAATAGACTATTTCAGAGAAATTCTGGTTCACAGTGAAACTTCAATACAGGTTTGATAATGAACATTAAGAACACCAAAATGTGAAAGTTTTATTTTGATAGAACATGATTGTGTCTCTCCAAAAAGAAAATGTTGTCTTCAATTTGTGAGCATTTTGGAGAAGTTTGGTTTCACTGTTTCCTTTTGTGAAAAAGGAAAGAAGCAAAGCTGATGTGCAGGCTGCTTCATTTCTCCAGCAGCCCCACCGCGTGTGACCTCTCCACAGACCCGGAGAGTTCCCGGTCACTTCATTCCTCAGTGAGGCTGTAGGGGAAATGCTGAACTGTCATTCTACAGAATGTTCTCGTGCTGCTCACGGCTTCCACTGGTCATCGGTTACCCAGTTGATGTCTGCCTGTCTAGCTGCATCTTCTCAGCCGTCTGTGGGCAGCCCTTGGAACTTCCCAGAAGCTGTTCCTCTGCCCTGCCTCCTTTCTCCTGCCCCAAGTATATTCTCCCTACTGTCTCGTCACTGCCTTCTGGGCCTTGGGAGGCTTTTCTGATGTCCAGTGTGTACTGGTACCCCCTGTTCTTCTTCATCCTTTTCTATTTTTTCTGCTCTGCCTCCTAAATCTGCTCTCCATCAGACACAGTGCATTACTGGGTTTTTGCTGCAGATGCGAGTGTCTTCAGTGTGCAGGAGCTCAGTGTACAGATTTTTCAAATAGAAGAGTGGCTGATTCCTTTGTGGGGAGCCCTGCAGGTACCTTCTTGCCACAGAAGAATCTAGACTCAATGCATCTCAGGTGCTTCTGTACTTTGCCCAACTTGTAAAGTATTTAGGACACAGGGACACCATTAACTGCCTCCTTGTAGAACCAAAGACCACAAAGCTGGCAGCTACTGAGCTGTGGTGTCAGGAACCTTGCTGCTTTGTAGCTCCACAGTTGCCTGTTAGTCTTCTTGGAGCTAGACCCTGGCAGCTGTCTGTCACTTGCCTGTGGGCCATGGCACTCAGATGTACTGCAGAAAGGAAGGTGGCCTGGTTCTGGTGTACCCTGCAGTGTGTCTCTGAGAAGGAGGTAGGGACAGCTACAGTGGCAGGCCTTCCCCTGAGTGTACACGCTTCTTGTAGCTAGCCTGGAGAAGCATCTGCACAGGGTACTCATACACAGCTTAGCTTGGCCTTGCTGACAGTAGATGAGCTCCATTCCAACAGGAAAGCTTGCTATCCACTCAGCAGTTCCAGCCACACCTTCTTAATGAAGCTTGAATTCCTCCAGCCCCTCTAAATGACATTACTGAGGCTTCTGACTTCTGGTTGAGTCCAAACGATCTATACAGCTGCCTTGAAGGACCAGCTTAACTTCCTCTCTGGGGAAAGCAGAGACAGACCAAATGATGTGTGCTGCTTCTCCCTCCTGAGTCCCACTATCAAGGGGATACCAGGTCCCACTCTTGGGTGAGGTAATGGCTGCAGCCTGTGGCAGTTAGAAGTAAAAAGTGAAGAATAGTAACCTGTTAAGTTAGAGAGGGGTGGAGTGTGACAGAAACTGGAGAGTCTTAGTAGTGCTGTCCCTCAGGAGCCTACAGAACAGGCGTACTTTATAGCATGTATGAATATTTACTACAGTAAGTCTAACTAGATCTAGAATACAAAATACATTGTATGATTTTTATATGTTATTCTTTCTCTTCCCACACAGCAAATAACCCTGAGCATTTCTGGCTTTGTACTTGGAATGTAAGCACAGAGGAGTTAGCTGAGGTCAGCACTCACTCTCTAGTTCCTCTGGAGCTTCTGCAGGTTTATGCCAACAGAGTGTTAGGTATTTCATAGGCCTCTGGGTTCAGATCTTTGTTTTTCAGATCTTAATACCTGAGAGTATGTTATCTGCTCAAGGATATGCTGATAGCATGTGGCTTGAGTATGGTTGCGGTCCCCACTGTCACTTGAGGTCAGTACTGAGTGACCTGCCCTCATGTGTGCACACACCTGGGAGAATCATTGCCATCTCCTTATTCCTTTACACAAACACCATCTGGCTATGCAGGCACACGTTCAAAGTGTCAGGAAAGGCAGAGGCCCCAGGGGCTACTTTGATTGTCTCTCATTAAATGTATCCACTTAGTGAGAAACTGGATTGCGTACTGGTAATAGGAGGGGCTTAACTGCATGAGTGCTCACTTGAAGCCCAGCTTCAGGGTTGGGGAGTGCACGCCTACTTTAAACACTGAATCTGGGCCCTCCTTCCTTTGCAGGTGCTTTTGCCTCCGTACAATGACGCCACTGCTGTGTCCAGCACTGCCAAGGAGCCGCCACCACCTTACGTGTCTGCCTGAACCCTGTGGTGGATGGAGGACCAGCCTGAGTCTGGAGCTGCCCGAAGGGTCCTTGTGTGATGTCACTCCAAGAGAGCTCTTTGGGCCTACTTGTTGTTAAAATACCATATTTTACAATTTAGATGTTACATTGAAGCCTCTGTTATTTGAAACATGTGCTGTAGCTAGAGCACCAGAGTAGCTGTAGATGTTGGTAGGGTCAGACTGTCATGGCTGGTTTGTAGTGGTCTGGCTCTACAGCTAGCCACTCAGTCACACTGTTTCTCTCTCTTCCTTTTGACTCTCTTGAAAGTAAAAAATGAAAATTAGATAATACTTAAACCATTCCAGTATACAGAACAAACCCTAAAACAAATTATAGTAATTGCTCTTATTAGGTAATTAGGAGCCCTTAAGTATGTGATATAAGAATTTCCTTACTGTCCCCAAATTCATGATATTCTGAATTTGCTGGTCAAGAATTTACTTTGTGCTAAATAAAGATCGAGAAGTAATACCAAACAGTGAGCAGGAACCTGCTGCCCAGAGTGTCTTATTCTGGCCTGGCCTGTTTGGCACTGAAGCATCCTCTTTTCCTTAATGTCTCGAGCCAGGAAGTCTCTTGCTGTACCAAGTAGAACTGCCCATGTGTGTTTGTTGAGAAGTATGGAAAAGGGTTTTTACCCTCTCTCCTTGTACTTTGGGTTTTTAATTATGTCTAATCATCTATTAAAATGTCAAGTGGTCTTCTGAAAGATGAGAAGGATTGTTCCCTTGTGGGATGCTCTAGACTGAATAGGAAAAGATGTTTATAGCTCTGAAAGTGAGCAGCTCTCCTGCTTGTTTAGTTGCTGAATGTGCTGTACACAAAGGCTTTCCAATTAAAGTTTGTCTGCATCTAAGGAAACGTTTCCTGCTCTGATGGTTGCACTTGGCCCTCATGGCCACACAGATGCACACAGCTCAGACATTTTACAAATTTAGTACTCAAATGCTCATGAAATCAGATTGGTTGGACCAACAGCACCCAGAATTCAATGCCACTAACCTGTCCTTATGTATGTGAGACCTTTGTGTACCTTTTTCTTCAGAGATGGGATTTTGCTTTCTAAAAACTAGGCAGGAAGCTTGCTGTGTGGCCCAGGTATGTTGGTTTCCAACTCATGATCTTTTTGCCTTTACCTCCCTAATGCTGGGGTTATTGGCATGGTCTACCACACCAGTCACCAAATACTTTGAATAAGCAATTAAGATAGTACTGTGTTTCAAGACATCTTAATTAACTTGACAGGACTTAGAATCACCTGAGAGGTGGGCCTCTGTGCCTCAGTGAGGTCTATCTTGATTATGTTGATTGAAGCTGGAAGACCTGCTTACTGTGGTCAGGATTATCCTCTGGGCATCGAATCCTGGACAAGTGAAGAGATCAAACAACGTCAGCATATGTTGCTTTCTTTTGACTGGACATGATTTGACCCTCAGTTTCCTGCTGCCTTTCCCCCTATAATGGGAGTGAACCCTGGAAATGTGAGCCAGAATAAACCCTTCCTGACCTTTTGTCTGAGTATTTTATCACAATCCTGGGAAGAAAATAACAAGAAAACCCACTGAGATGCAGAGAAATGACCTCTGATGCTGGGAGGCTGTGAGAGACGTTTTCTCCCTAATCAGGCTTTTTATCAGAGCTCTGAATTCATCCTGAGAAAGTCTGTCCCTGGAAGCTGTGTTGTAAGATTCACACAAAGTTAGACACGCTGAGCCTTCAGAGTAGAAAGGTCTATATGAGTAGTTAGTGGTCCCCATGGGGTCCAGAAGGAAACCACAACTGTGTGCCTGTTCCCTTTGCCTAGTCACTTTTCCAAATGACACATAGTCCAATGGAGAGGACTGTTGGAAAGGAATATAGACCGATACATACATACTGACTGACGCCCCATCTTGATGTCCAGGAGAGAAGCAGGCCATGTCATACCTAGATGTTTCCTGTCCTGTGGTGACTGCTTGGGAACCCTTCCGGTTTTTCATCTTCACCCTCAAGTCTTTAACTAAGGCCTCAACTTCAAACAGCCTTGCAAAGTTCACAAATGGGCTGTGCTTGTAGCAACCCCTGCAGGAGGGAATTTTAATTTAGCCCGTTTGCTGAGTGGTGTTTTGTCCACTTCAGAAACATCTCAGCCTGCTGGGGGGCAGTCCAGGAGAGGCTGCGGCCAGTGAACAGGCTGCCTCCGGTCCTTTATCCCTCCCTTAAATGCTGCCCATGCTCCTCCCTCACTTGCAGTCCTCAAGAAGACAAACACTAACTCTCACCTTACTTGTCTTTTATTTTTTAAGGAAAATGCTCTCTAACATGTGTTTATCTTTACCTTCAAACCTCATCCCATTTTATTTGTCTCTCCCCTCTTAGTAACAGCCCTTAGTAGTGATGATCTCAGGACACTGCTGCCATTAACATAGCTTTCCCCATAGATAGAAATATTCATCATTTGAGCGGGCAAAATATCCTGCTGTGCAGACCAGGCTTCATGATAGAAGAAACCATTTCTTTTTCATTTATTTTAAGAAATGTGTTTTTTTGTTTTGTTTTGTTTTGTTTTTTGCAGCCAGTGCCAACTTAAATGCTGCATTGTTGTGCTGCAGGCCCATAAGCAGGCTTAGGTCTGGAGGGAGAAGGCAGATGTCTGTGCCAAGGCCTTGAAAGAACAACCCTTACAGAAGAACTGACAGCATAGGCAAAGCCATTTCAGGGCTCCCTGCCTCTAGCCCTAACAACAACCAAAAATAGTGCCTGTGGCTGTGGGAAGTGAGTCTTGGCTCCTGTACGTGTGTTCTAAAAGGGAAGGAAAAAGGAGACATGGCAGGGATATCTCCACACCCATGGAATTCACTTTAAGTGTTTCTGCACGGTGGCCAAGTTCTCTGCTAAGTGGCTCATGGTGTGTGGAAGCCAGCCAGATCTACACCCACCTTCCCAGCAGCCTATGGCTGTCTCCTGCAGACTAGAGCACCAAGACAAGAGGGAGAAGCTTCCACTTAGCCCTAGACCGTGTTACACCCATGTGAAGCTTTGAGCCCCTAGACCCATTAAGGGACCCCAGTTAGCAAGAGCAGCTGCTGGCTTGAGTGGACTGGACTCACTTGATCCTATCCACAGTCAACATGTCTTATAGGAAAGCCATCAGCGGTGTAGTTTTTGTCTTAGCACAGGAATCTTTCAGTGTAGCAGACTGACATCATCAACTGCTGCAAAGTTTGCTTTGGCTCTTTGGGAATTTTCTGTGTACTGTTATTTGAACCTGTGGCAAGGCAACACGCTGGCATGGCAGAACTTTCTTACCTCATTTAGAGGTTGTGAAGAGAGAGACGAAAGAGTGCCACCATCCCTTTCGAGGGCACTTGGTGACTCAATGGCCTCCAACCAGACTCCAGCTAGGGTTAGTTTTCTTCAACATTATTATTTTTTTTTAAAAAAAACTTTATTTATTTATTATTTATTTGCCTTGGTGTTTTGCCTGGAACTGGAACTACAGACAGTTGTTAGCTGCCATGTGGGTGCTGGGAATCGAACCCAGGTCCTCTGGAAGAGCAGACGGTACTCTTAACCGCTGAGCCATCTCTCCAGCCCTCAACATTATTTTTTAAAAATCAAGTATCTTGAGCAATTTATATTTGTAGATTTTGTTGTGCTTGAAAATTTTTTCTTTTTAGAAACAGGGTTTCTTTGTGTGGCCTGCATTTGAAAATTATATTATGTGTGTAACTGGAGAGATGGCTTAGGGGTTAAGAGCATCTTAAAGGGGATCTCAGCTCAAATCCTGGCACCCATGTGAGGCAACTCACAATGGCCTGTGACTCCGGCCCCAGAGGATCCTGCACTTCTGGCCTCATGTATCCAAAATGAGTGGATGCACACACACAAGACTACAGTTAATTAAATATTTAAAACACATGCATGCTCAATACGATGCATGAGTAAATGTCAGAGGACAACTTTGGGGAAACAATTCTTTCCCAATGAGCCTAAGAGTTGGACATGGGTGATGGCATGGGCCTATATCTTCTGGGCCATCTTGTTGGCCCTGGAATTTAATAAAATTAAATGGGAAAGCCAATAACTCATTTACTGGGTCTCACCTTAAAAGTGGCTTCCTTTTAGAAGTCTTAGGAAGCACTACTCTGGAAAGCATTTGTTCTTCAATACTCAACACGCCCACCATCCCCATTAGAGCACCTGATACATTTCTGGTTATTGTTGATTCTCTTGTCTGTGATTCCCGTGGGTTATGCATGGATCATTTTTCTTTGAATGCCTGGCACACATCTGGCAAAGAGAAGGCCCTCAAAAAGTATTTGCTAGAATGAAAATAAGCACATGAGAAAAATTAAAGCCAGCTGTAATTCTATCCCCAGTAATCATCACAGATTTTTAACTCAGAGAGCTTGAATCCCACAGAGAAAAGTTCTCACAGAGGAGCCCACTGTGGGAAAGTGTATTCCTATAGTGCAGTCTACGGGAAGGGTTCCTTGGGCAGACCCACCAGAATCACAGCTGGAGGAATGTTTAGTGTATGTGTTGACTTTTAGAAGAGAATCATAGATTATAGGGAAAGAATATCAATCCAGTAATTAAAGGGTTGACCTTTGAAGAAAGATCAAAAGTTGATCTTTCTGCTAAGGTTGAAACCTAGCTAATGCTCTGCTTAAATCTGAGATAAAAACACAAAAACCCAGCTCTTATCCTTGATCTTTTTCCTGTGAACTTAACTCATGCATCTCTGAATGGAAAACTTATGGATGAGCTGCCTTTTTCTCCAGAACTTTCTCCCTTTCCCTGTTAAAGTGGTAAGTAACCAACCAGATGTAAACCCTGAGCCTTAGGTGTTCAGGGAAGTATTCTGAACAGAATATGCAGCTCAAATACATGTGACCCGGGGACTGGGCTAGATAGTGTTTGCCCTTCATACATTAATGAAACCTCACAGGGTTCCATAAGGCACATGATGGGATTTCTTCATGTCAGATCCCTGGACAGAAATCTCCACCCATGGATGATCTGGGATAGAGCTTTTGCCTAGCCCACAGGCCCCAAGTTCAATACTCGGCACTGTTTGGATCATTGATCTTGTATCCCAAACTCTCATGTTCATCCCAATGGTTCCTAGTCTGTGGGACAGAGCAGACTGTCTGCAAATGGATCTGGCTTGGCTTTTTTCATTTCATTTAGATGCCTTTTGTTTTCTAGCATAGTGAGTGGTGAGAAAGTGTCTTGTTCCCAGTTCTGGAATGCTTCCAGGCTCCCAGTATCAAATACCATGCTGATCATGGTGTTTTGTGGATAACCTTTCTTAGCTTAAGGAAGTTCCTTTCCGTTTCTCCTTTGTGGGGTGTTTTTTCCTTGGGGTTTTGATTTTGTGGGCTTTGTTCTTTAGCCTATTGGTATGTTACCTTATATTAAACATTGCCCCCACAAGCTTTCTGCCCCTGTGAAGGGGTACTGCTTGGTACCTACTACTAAACCTCATCAGGAAGACTACATGTGGTAAATGGTCTCTGGTCCAAACTTTCAGGCCTACACCAGAGGTTTGACTAGAAATTCAGCAGTCCAACAGAGACACACAGACACTTATATTAATTTTATGCTGATTAGCCAGGGCCCAGGCATATGACTTGCTAACTCTTAATTCTTTTTTTTTTTAACTTTATTATTTATTTGCCTTGGTGTTTGCCTGGAACTGGAACTACAGACAGTTGTTAGCTGCCATGTGGGTGCTAGGAATCGAACCCGGGTCCTCTGGAAGAGCAGACGGTGCTCTTAACCGCTGAGCCATCTCTCCAGCCCCAACTCTTAATTCTTAAACTAACCCATGATTCTTATCTTGTTCAGCAGCATTTCAACTTCTTTCCTCTGGTATTTCTGCTCTGCTCTTTCTGTTCCCAAAGTTTTTCCAGTCTGGTAGTTCCATCCACACTTCCTGTCTGCCTTCAGCCAATCAGTGTTTTTATTAAAGTAGTAGGCAAGACAATTATTTACAATGTAATAACATAGTCCTATTACAGCTGAGCTCTTGTGGAAGGTTTGTTCTAAGAACAAACAAACAAACAAAAACTCAGCTGGGGCTAGAGAGAACTCAGCAGTGGAGCACACACTGTCTACTCTTACAGAAGACTAGAGTCCTGTTGCATCCACATGGTGGCTCATACATACTATCCTCATAACTCTAGTTCCAGGAGATTAAACACACCCTCTTCTGGGCTCTGAAGGTATCAGGTATACATGTGGGGTGTGTATGTACACAGGGGTGTATGTGTGTATGTGTATATATGTGGGCAAAACACATGAAATAAATCTTTCAAAAAAGCCAAAAACCCATTCTACTGCTTCAGAATTTGGTTATTGCCTCTTCTCCTATTGCTTCTTGGAGACTTCACTATCAATAAAATTGTTCACTTTATTGCACTGCAGATTTTTCCATCTGTTGATGTACATGTGGCCCTCAGGCCAGCTCATTATTCTTTCTATTAACTCTTTGTAGTGTTTCTCCCTCTATTGGGCTCTGGTACTAACTATGCCACAGTTGGCTTTCATTGGCAAAGGAGAATGTGAGGAATATCTAACATCTGTTTTGTTATTCTTGAGTCTCTTACTGAGTTGAGCCAGTGCTGGGTGGAGGGGATGGTTCTTGTAAGACCAAGTACCACACAACTTGATTTAACACCAGGTAGCCAGTTCAGAGACTCAGTATTGTCTTTGAGAATAGAGGTATGGACTATTTCATGCCAGTTTTTTATTAAATGATTTTTTTTAAATTTATTATGTATACAGTGTTCTGACTATAGGCCAGAAGAGGACTCCAGATCTCATTGTAAATGGTTTGGGGCCACCATGTGGTTGCAGGGAATTGAACTCAGAACCTCTGGAAGAACAGTCAGTGCTCTTAACCTCTGAGCCATCTCTCCAGCTCCCTCATCCCAGGTTTTTGTTTTTTGGTTTTTTTTTTTTGTTTTTGTTTTTTTTTGTAGGTTTTAGATGAAAAGACAGGAATCTGATCCAAGTGATGTTTCGATGTTTCACACATACACTGTCCCACGCTTAAAGACTCCTTTGAACCTTCTTGTTTCATTCTACTGTTTGTTTCCACAAATACCACTAGTTCTAAACTCCGAGTTAAAGCTGAGAAATTCCCTTCCAGCATGGCATAGGGCAAGTTTTGTAAAGAAGTAAAAACCTTGTCTTCATCCTCAAGACCTGGAGGTTAGTTCAAGACTATATAAAAACATCTGAATTCACGGGAGCTGGAGAGATGGCTCAGAGCTTATGATTTCATACTGCTCTTGAGAGAACCAAAGTTTACTTTCTAGTATCCATGCTAAGGTGCTCACAGCTGTCCATAGCTTCAGCTTCAGGGATCCAGTGCCCTCTTCTGGTTTCCTGACACTGCATTCATTCATGTACAAACCACACTCACACACATACACACAGACAAAAATTAAAAATTAAAATTCAATTCTTAAAAACCAGCCCCAAAACACACTAGAATCCAGAGGCTGGGCAGATAGTTTCGCTGGCAAAGCGCCTTCTTTGCAAGCATGAGCAACTGAATCAGATCCTCAAAACCTATGTCAACAACAAAATCCTAGGCGTGATGACGGTGTTTCTATTCCCAGTACTGGGGAAGCCAGAAGACCACGGATCCTTGGAGCAGGCAGCCTGACCGGTTAAGTATAAGCAGTGAGTTCCCAGTCATCGAGAGACCCTGTCTCAAAACCAAGGCAATCAGCCCCATAGGAATAACACCCAGGGCTGTCCTCTGCCTCCATGTGCAGAACCACTCACTAAACACCTCCTACCACAAAGAAACACAAACACTCACACCCCACGTCTAAGGTGAGTGGGTGTGTTTATTCAGAAGTCTTTAACACTGGATGTGATGGGTTGGTACAAGACTTTAATCTCAGCAGAGGAAGAGGCAGGCAGATACCTATGAGTTTGAGGCTAGTGAAGTTTACATAGTGAGTTCCAGGCCAGCGATTAGGGAGGCACTGTCTAAAAAGGGAAGTAGAGAGATGACTCGACTCGGCGATTAAGAGCACTGGCTGCTCTTGCAGAGAGTCTGGGTTTGATTCCCAGCACCCACATGGCGGCTCACAAACACCCATAACTCTAGTCTCAGGGGATCTGAAGCCCTCTTCTGAGCTTTAAGAACACTAGGTATGCATGTGGTACACAAACAGACATACAGAATACTACTTTTCAAAGCCAGGGCAAACAGCAGAGGCGCCTATTTAACATATCAAAGCAGACCTGACACCAGGTTCTCCCAGCATCCCTCAGGCCATGACATCCCACCTTGTACTCCAAACTCTCCAGCCCAGAGGTTGGGCCACCCTTGTTCCAGAGGCTCTTCCCTATATAATCCAGACATTTTGGTTACCTTTTCCTTCCCTTTTGGACCTTGGCCTCCAGCTGCTGAATCTACCCTCCCCCTGTCCCTACTTGGCTCTGTTCAGCCTGGTCAGGTCCACCCTAGACTATCTTAGATATTCCTGCCTCTGACTGTGCTCTCTCACATATCTGTAATAAACTTTGTCCTCCAGCATACCTAGAAGCAGTCATTTCCTTTCCTTTTTTCTTTTATTCATTCACAGGCAAAATACACACACACACACACACACACACACACACACACACATCTTGAGGAAGAAAAGTGTACATTTAAGGCCTTTCATAAGTTTGAGGCCCATGTGAAATGGCTTGCCCTCTCTAATCCCAAGAGAGCCTGTGCTGGCTTGATTCTCATTACTAGGATAAAACACTAATCAACAGCAACTTCAGGAGGAATGAGTTTGCTTGGCCTACACAATCTGGGTCCTAGTCCATTGAGGGAAGACAGGAACCTGGAGGCAGGAACTGAAGCAGTGACCATGCAGGAATGCTAATTACTACATTTCTCCATGACTCACTTCTTTTATTATTTGTTTTTATTTTTCAAGATAGGGTCTCTTTGGGTAGCCGTGACTGTCCTGAAACTCTTTGTAGACCAAGCTGACCTCCAACTCAAAGAACCACCTGCCTCTGGCTCCTGAAGTGCTGGAGCTAAAGGTGTGCATCACCAAGCCACATTCAGCTTGCTTTTTAAAATGCAACCTAGGAGGCATTTTCCTAATTCCTTTTTTCCAGATGCTCTAGTTTGTATCAAGTTGACAAAATATTAAATAGCGCAGCCCGTGGGCAGAGAAGAATGGCCAGCGAATCTGCAGCATAACTACAGGGTCTCATCAGTCACCTCACAAGCCCTCAGATTCTGCTGCCTTCACTCCTGTGTGCTCATGTGGGTACCCATGTGAGCTAGAAATCTTAGCTCATGCTTCTGAATATGGTTTTTATCACATCTACAGCAGAGCCTCAGGCAGAAAAGGCAGATTAGGGCCTTTCTTCCAACAGTCCTTCTCATCAACTTGCATTTACCCCCTTGCCCTGCACTCAAGGTACCAGAGAGGTAAACTATTGCTCTGACTGTTTTTCAGGACACTGGACTTGCATGTATGTATTTATTTATTTTTTTAAATTTATTTATTTATTAGCCTTGGTGTTTTGCCTGGAACTGGAACTACAGACAGTTGTTAGCTGCCATGTGGGTGCTGGGAATCGAACCCGGGTCCTCTGGAAGAGCAGACGGTGCTCTTAACTGCTGAGCCATCTTTCCAGCCCGCATGTATGTATTTATTATTTGCAGACCTGGAGAGCATCCCATTCATCTGACCTCAGCCCTGCTCCACCCAAAGGTTTCCTGTTCTAAAGAATCCGGGCAGTGCTCCCTGGAGGGTGGGACACCCATTCTAGCTGGCACAAATCAGGTAATGGAGCCATTATTAAATCGGAGTCTCCTTAAAAATTGGGAGAATTTCCAGATTACTATTGTTTCCCTGGTAAATGATTGTATCCTACGGGTGTCTTGGAATAGAGATGCACATTTTAAATGTAAGTTTTCCATAATTTGTAGCTCAGCTTTCCTAATCCCTTAGGAGTTCTCACTGGCTCTAACTCAGGAAGAATTTTCTTCTGTGGGATCCAAGACCAAACATTTCCTGGAGATTTTGCTCTCTATTTTCTGATCTCTATCTTCTTCCTCCCAAAGACCAAAAAATACCACTTCTGACTGGTGCAAGCTACCAGCAGCATCCTGTGGGTCCCTGCTTATCTCTTGGTGGTAAGACAGTGTGTTACACATTTGTTTTATGTTTCTCTTGCTTTGCTTTGGCTCCTCACTATGGTGCCCTGGCAGGCCTGGAATCACCATGTAGACCACACTGCCCTCATACCCAACGGGATCCATTTGTCTTTGTCTCCTGGATGCTGGGACTAAAGGTATGCACCACCACTTCTGTCCAGGGCTGAGATTTTTAATTACCCACCCCTGTAGCTCCGGGAGGAAAAGGTCTTGCACATGACATTTATTTGTATTCTAGGGACCACCTCTCATTGAATAGGAATTGATGGGTACTTGAAAAACACAGGCAGCCAAAAGCACAGACACACCCAGACGGCTTGAAAGAAGTTAGTTCTGTCTCCCTGACAGTTTGGTGAAACCCTGATGGGGTGTATTGGTTTAACAGTTGAGCAATAGAATTCTAGTTGTTGTTGGGGATGTCCTGACCTGCTGTAGAGCACTGTCAGCCCAGTTGTGAGATAGTGGGAGGAGTCAGCTCGGTTCCCGCTACTGATGGGGCCCCAGGTAAGGTCTCCCTCACTTAACAAAGCTGCAGAAGTCTTACCCCATAATTTCTTTAAGTCTTGTCTGAACTAGACTCTGCTACTTCAGGGGAGGAATCTCAATTCTTCATCTTGGCTTCCTAATCTCCTTCCTTACCCCAGGGGCTGGTCCCAGGCCAGTGGATACTGTTAATATGAATTGGCGCTGGTGGGGCAGTCCTAGACTGCCAAGACTGCTCCTGGCACTTGTCACCAGTCATCTTCAATTCCCACCATGTCTTTCTTCATCGTGGTCGATGGATGCCTCCTGCAGAAAGTAATCCCCAGTTTGGGTTATAGTACTGCTGCTACGTCTCCTGTTATTAGCGCCGCCCCCACCCTCATCCCCGCGACCACCAAGCTCCTAGAGCCTCTGGAGCCCCATCCATCCCTCACCCGCTGGGGACGCCCTGGAAGAGTGAAGTTGGCAGCAGGCAGAAAGCACGGCCACGGGCCCAGGCTGGGGGGTGTCTGCAGCGTGAGGAAGCTCTGGCCGCTGCCTCCCCCTCCCTCCCCATCCCCAAAGAGGACACCCCGCCTTCAGCCCGCCCGCTCCCCACCCTCGCGCGGTACCGCCTCCCCTCGCCGCCCTCGCCCAGAGCCTCGCAGGCAGCCAGCGAGCGCAGGGAGCGCTCTGGGATGGGACTTGAAGAAGGCGGCGGCTCAGGACACGGTGTTGGCGCGGGCTTTATCGTCACGTCCCCGGAGCGGTGCTCCTGGAGCGCTGCGGTCCTCGGCAGGGCGAGGCGGCGGACGACCGAGACAGACCCGTGCGGCTGTGCCCGTGCCACGCTTTCCCGGTGCCGGCGGCGGCTGCAGGTGAGCGCGGCGCGCTGCCCCGGGCGTGGACAGACTGACCCACTGATCGACAGATGCACGTGACACAATCGGGGAGCAGTTGTCCACTGGGACAGTGGGAGAGGGAGGTGGCGCTGCTGCCGGGTCCCCTCGGCCGGGAGAAGTCCCGCCACGCCGGGCTAGGCGCAGAATGCACAGCGCGGCAGCAGCCCCTGAGTGCCCCGCGGGGGCGCTGTACCCCGCCGCAGGGACACCCAGACCTGCTCCACACTGACTAGCGAACGAGGACTTGTTGAGTGGTTTTGTAGTGACAGTCCTATTAGCAAGTAGAAAATAACTCGGTACTCCCTGTAGACTGGTATCTCAAAACCAGAGTCGTCTGGATTTTTTTTTTTTTTTTTTTTTTTTTTTTTTTTTTTTTTTTTTTTTTTTTTTTTTAGCGTTCTCTATAACTGCTCCGACTTCCTTGTATTGTGGAGGAGGGATAGGAAGAGGGCATTTTGTGGTAGTTGTTGGAAACTTAGAGGACAGATTGGGAAGAGGACAGAAATATATGGAGACAATCCTTGGTAAGGTCTCCAGGAGTAGGTGTTCTCAGCTGGGACATAGGAGATACTCACCTCAGGGACATGCTTTCCACTACCCTGAACAAATCCAATTACGAGTCAACAGTGATAACTAAGGCATTCCCACCATGCATCTGCAGAGTGCACTTTCTATTAGCCTTTCAGGAATGGACAATGCAGGAGCAACAGAGCCGGGTGAAGAACACATGCTTGGGAACCAGTCTCATTCAAATTGCAGCTGCTAAGTTTACAGGCTGGAGTACTTGGAGATAACTAACAACTATTTACCCCAGTTTCCTCATCTGTCCCGTGAAGATTATAATGCCTACAGGATTAAATGAGTTTTGACAGAAATCCAGAGAGTAGTTCTAGAAGTTACCTACCGTTAGTGAGCTCTGCCACCCACCCCCTTTCTGGGAAAAGGAGTGAACAGTCAGTTCACCCCTCCCTCGTCCACCCTCTCTACCCCCATTCTAGGGAAAAGCCTCTAGAGGGATGCACTAAGATGTCAGGGAGCTTATCCGTGTTTATGGGGGTTTTGTGCCAAAGTTCATTCTAGCACTATTCCTCCTGATTTCACAAAGCCAAGGTGGGTTTGCGGCCTGGAAGGTTTCCTCTAAGCCTTAGACGTTTGTTCTCTTAGAAATCCCACTTAGAAATGCCTGAAGGTTTTCATCTTCTGTTTCCCTTCCATTCCTACTGAATTCCAGTTGATAAAATTCAGCTTCAGGCCCCTAAACCACTAGCCAGTTCTTTTCTATAAACCTGGGTTCTGGAGGTCCTGGCTCTGAAGTCCAGACCCAGGTAATCAGGAACCTCCAGGCTTGGGGTTTGTTGCTGGAGGTATCATAGCATAATTGAAATCTGAGATACCCTTGGACAATTGACAGACCCTAAACTCCTCCTAGCTAAGACCATCTGCCTCTGACAGCAGAAGGCTAGGTGAAAGCTGGACATAGGGGTCATGCCTGTAACCCCAGCACCTGAAAGGTACAGAGGCCAGGGGATCAGAAGTTCAAGGTCATCTTAGTTATATAATAAGTACAAAGCCAACCAGAACTACATGAGACCTTTTCTCAAAAAGGAAAAAGAAAAGACAATTGAAGTGAGACTCAAGATTTTAGAAAAAGCAAAGAGATGTTGCTTCTTGAAAGACAGGGAAGGAATATGAACTACTGTAGAGTCTGGAAAATATTTCAGTTTGCCTTGAAGCATTTCTCGTTGGTAACTAAGAAAAGGCATGGAGAGATATATGGGAGGGGAAGGAGAGAAGGAGAGAAGGCTGTCTGGGATGCTGGATTGGTAGAGCTCTACGACAGGTAAGAACAGCCAGGGCAGCAAGGACTGGCCTCTCTAGGAGTTCCCCTGGCGTTTGCTTGCTGATTCTGTACCATGCATAGCCTCTTTTTCTCGGAGTCTCAGTTCTCTGGGGTAAGCTAAGCAGGACTTCCTTCCTGTTTAATGTGAACACAGGGGAAGGGGGTGATATACAAGACTGTGGGGACGGCTGATACCCCAGAAAGTGGTGCATGTATTGTTTCTAGGAAACAGTGCCGGATGCTCTTCCAAGAGTCCAGTGAGCCCTTGGATCTCCAGCTCATGAGGTCACCTTTGAGTTCTGCAGTACAGTTCAGCAGCCAGACAGCCACCACAGCCTGAGGTGGCTTAGGGGAAGGACTGGGCCCTCAGCCAACCCAAAGCACTACTCTTGACTTTTAAAAGTTACTTGGACCCTGTACCTCAGTTTCCTCATCTAAATCAGGAGTAGGATTGTTGGGAAAACTCACCTAGCTAGCACATGTGGAATGCTTAATGCAGTGTCTGACTCTGAGAAGATGCTCGGTGCTCACTGTCTATTCTCAGTTAGATTACTCATCATACAAGTGAGATGCTGTCGTAGGTCATGTCATAGGTTCTGAGGATCAAACATACTTAATGTGAATTTGTCCAGTACTCTAAGTTGCAAAGTGAGGTGGTTGAAACTAAAAATTTCACAAAATAGCTGTACATAAAATTCAGTGACTAAGCAGGTTGAAAGTTCTAAGAGCAGTGGATGTGCCCACCACAATTGCCACTTAAGGTAAGAGTTTCCCATGGCTGCTCAAAAGTCACCACAAATGTAACAGGTCTGAAAGGGGCTAAATGGAAGGGCACATTCTTTCTGTTGGCTCCAGGGAAAATGTGGCCCCTCAAGTGTTTGATGTTTCACCCTGATTACATTTTTGGCTCCTAGTCCTTCCTTACATTTTCAAAGGCAGGATCAACATCTTCCAGTCTCTCTGTATCTCTCTCCTCCCCCCTAATTGGTCCATCCCCTACCTACCTCTTTCCACCTGTTTCCCCCACACACACCTTCTCCCATAGTCTCTCAGATTCTTGTAATTACATTGAGCCCATCAGGAAAATGAAGTTAAAGGTTTACTCATCTTAAAACCTTGAATCATCCATTCTAGCTAAGTCCCTTTTTGAGCCCTGGGTTCCTTAAACTCAGACTAGGGTTGCTACTTCTGTCTCTTTTTTTTTTTTTTTTTTTTTTTTTTTTTTTTTTTTTTTTTTTTTTTTTTTTTTTTTTTTTTTTTTTTTTTTTTTTTTTTTTTTTTTTTTTTTTTTTTTTTTTTTTTTTTTTTTTTTTTTTTTTTTTTTTTTTTTTTTTTTT